>PNEQ01038691.1:0-49358 GCA_003012365.1 Medauroidea extradentata | reverse complement strand
GAAGGGCGGCGGAGAGAGATAGCGTGACACATCACGCCATGCTGTGTTGCAACATCAGCGGTGGCGACCCACCTGTCCCCCGCGCGCGGATGCCACGTCTCCACTAACCTTAAGTACCGCTGCCACTGTATCAAACATTCGCCGCGCTACACGCGATACTTTACGTTTTTACGCTATTTAAATGTTATTGAGTACTTCCTGAACGTGTTAAACGATCTGTACATATAGTAGTATTACAGAGAGGGAAGAAACACAAGCCAATAATTGCATGTAATTTTTTGCAGTTTATTTTAAGGTGTCTTGAATATACGCGGTTTTTGCGTATCCGCGGATTTCCTGGCACGAAATACCGCGGATAAGGCGGGCCGACTATGTAGCCATATAACTTTGTATATATACTTGCCAAGTTGAAATGTGCAATTGGAAAAAATCCTCAGTGAGTTGCTATACCTAAATGTTGGTAAAGTATAATAATATAAAGATATAAATTTGACTTGTTAGTAATTAAGGAGTGTTGTGTTTAAGCAAGAAAATGCTTGGCAGTACAGTTAGTAACTCTCTGCCAACTGTACAAGGAGTGATGCAACCACTGTTAAAGTTTAATCATAAGCAGTGATATTATTTTTCAGAGGTTGTTTTAAAAATGTTCAGCAGATCATGGAAAACTTATAAGTAATATCTCCAATCAAAGCAACTACACAGTGGCTGAGAGTAAGGGTGAATGTTGCCCCTGATAATGTCATATCACATTATTTTTCAAGCAGTTGTTTGTGTGCAGACATTTCGCGCACAGTTCCCATTCAGCTCTAACTGGAGCAGGGAGGGCTTTGTACTGCTGGCATCGTGTCTGCAGCCACGTAGCAGGGGCACAGTGACTCTGGCCAGTACTGACCCTACACATGCCCCTCTGATAGATCCACGCTACCTGGAGCATCCTGTTGACATGCGCTGCATGACGGAAGGTGAGCAGCCCCTAACAGTTGTAAAATGTACTTTACACATTACAGATAACCAGGTCGTGCAATAACATATTGTGCAGTTTATAAAAACTGTAACTTATAGTAGTTAGAAATAGCACTTTAGGAGTATATGTAAATAAGCACATTTAAAATCTGCTGTAAAACAAATAAGTAATTTGTTTTTTTAATAATTAAGTGAAAATTCGTCTACTCTCTTCACACTCTTGGCTTGCATTTGGTGCACATCCTCCCGTACGGATTCGTTTGTGGTGTTCGGTAAATCTGCCATATACTTTTCCTTAGCTTCTGCTGTCAAAGTAATTTCCACAGCGTCCGGGAAGGTTAATTTGTCCTTGGCCAACAGTACATACTGCACCACTCTTTCCCTGATTCCACACACCAACCGATCATGCTACATCCGGTCAAGATTATGAAAATTGCAATGAGTGCTTAGCTTCCGCAACTTTGCGACGTATACTATTCATTCCTCTTCATGCTAGTTCCGCATTAGAAACTTGAATGTTTCTATACTAATCTCGTTCAGTTTCAGCTCGAAATGGTCGGTAAGCTTTGCAAACGCATCCCCGAGCGACACAGCATTTGTCGCTTTAGGAGACAACAACAGCGTAACAAGATTGTACAGTTGTGCCCTGCACACTGTAAAAAACACGGCACACTTTGCCTCGTCATCGTGAAGTTTATTTCGTACAAAATAAAACTGTAGACATTCACGGTATGATTTCCGCATCTCTCGGTCCAGTGCGAACTCATCAACCGATCCGATGAAAGCCCATCATTGTTGTTGTAAACCCAATTTTTATCCTCGTCACCGTTACATTCTGATTATGATATGCTGAACACCTCGCACCCCAGGCCCCATGGCTCTCTTGAAACATTGTACACAACCACACACACACAGTAATACCATTCACCATGTATGAACAATAGCAACATGCATCAATGGAAGAGTTCTGTGTCTAGTTGAGCCTACGTAACGATACTTTTCAAGACAATTATGTTTATTGTTTTTTGAAGCAAGTCTTCAGGCAATGATTTTGTAGTCTGATTTTGCAAAGTAACTGTCATTTGTTATAAAAAAAGTAGGGCCTACCAGCCAACACTTTAATGCCAACCAAAACTACATAAATTATCGCTTGAGGTATTTAAGATTTTATGGTTTCAAAGTGTGAGACACTGTGTGTCAAGTTACGATGTTTATCATTAGTTCTAAATATCAGAATAAACATCCATTCAGTTTCATGCATTTAAAAATTATAACTACTTGTTTATTGCACTTACTCTGCGTAATGTAGCTGGCGTTGAACGAGTCTCATAACATATAGATTTAAATTTCATAACGTAACACCTACGTTACCATTTATGATAGCATTGAATTGCACTTAATGATGCTTTGATGTTGTTACGTTCAACGTTCACAGTTGATTCTCAACACCACGTCTCACGTTCCAAATGAATTCACTGTTCCCAACACTTTGTACTATCACTGAGTGATAATGACCAGTGACGTTCTCCAATGTGTTCTACGTAGTAGTGCCTTTTCATCACAATGTTACTCTTAACTGGATCGGGGCCACAAAGTTTCACATAGTTACAGTTTATTAAGTTATTGAGCTTGTTAACCACTAGTACTTATATTTTCTCCAGAGTGCAGCACATTATATGACAAAATGGACAGCAAAGACGGCATAAACAAAGCTGTATGTATGGCCATCATTTATTGTGCTTGGTATGTATTTAAGATTTTTGTTCAACCTGGTGAAATGTGAGTGAGTGAGTGAGTGAGTGAGAGATTTTGGTCAGTACTTAACATCGAGGTCTTCAGCGCTGGTGAGGAATGACATGAGATGAGTATGGAGCAGCGCTGGAATGAATGGGCGGGGGAAACGGGAGATCCCCGAAAAAAATCGCAGACCAATGGCATCATCCGGCACAATTCCCACATGCGAAAATCCGGAGACAGACCCCGCCGGGAATCGAAACAGGATCTTCTTGGTGGGAGGCGAGAGGTCTGACCCCTCAGCCACCGTGGCCCCGTGAAATAAGAGCATGCTCCATTCGGTAATAGAAATGCATTAAATTATTAATTATGTGGAGGGTTTTAGGTGCTCATTTATGTACAGAGAATACAGCATTCTTAAAAGAAAAAAGTTTGACAGTATGCAGGGTTGTGTTTTAGGATGGAAATACCAATTACAAGGAGCATATGTTCTATTGGTCTACCTTTTTTCAAGTTACAAGAGTTGTAATTAAACATGTGAAACAACCAAAATATACCTATGTTCCCGAAATGTATAATTTCAGCTTATGTATTTGTAAAGAATCCGACTAAATTAAAAATATGGTAGTAGTTTAGAAATTTGACTGTTGATAGTACTTATTATAAAATATTTAGAATTAAATTAACCAAAATACGTACAATGAGTTCTGTAAAATTTCAAATCAAATATCTGTTTACCTATAACTACATTTTTACAGTGTATTTTCAGAGAAAATATTTTGTAAATATGTGTAATGACAGTTGTAAATTGAACTGCAGAAGATGTTTCTATCTCAAGCATTATTATTTGCCGGATCTAATTTTTATTCATGTATAAAAGCATACAGAGGCCACAACTTGGGAGTAACGCAAAATTTTCACAAAAGTACTATATTCAGCAAATGTTAGTTTCTAATTTGTATACATACATTTTCTTATAATAATTCCACATTTCAACCCATGTACCCAAAGTTACAAGACTGACATTATCACAAACCAAAAATGATTGTCACTAGTAAAAATGCTTTAAAGCATTTTCTCATACATACTTGGCAACCAGGCAATTTTGGGTGATTTTAGATAACTCCAAATTCAGAAAATCTTAACTTACTTGTTCCTGCGCATTAATATACTAAAATTAATCTGAACTTCTACAGTACAGTAAGTTGCAAGACATTTGTTTCTGCCATCTTTACTGGTTCACAAACTTGCTACCTACACAAATAACACATAACAAAGTCAATGTTAGATCGGAAGGGATTTTTGAAACAGTGCGCTATTACAACCCAAAAGTAAGGATTCCTCTTATTGCTTGTAAAAAAATGTCGTTTTCTCGCGTGTAGCACAGATATACAACAATAGAATACATTGTCTTGGCTGCATAAAGTAATATCGAAAATAATTATCACTGTTTGTTATGCATGTTTTGTGTGTTAAATGTTAATCTGAACATAATAACAAATGTAGCAGATTTGGTTTAATGAATAATAAAATTTCTATGCAAGTGTCTTTCCTCATAATTAAATCATTATGAAGAAATGTGTTAGACTATTTCATAATCCTCCATCTCCACTCATTTCCCGCGCTTCAATTTGCTATTGTACCATAGTCAATATCATTACGTCATATTCATTATTTGCTACGTAAAACTGTTATGATGGGGAGTAGGCTGCGTGAAGTTCACATGTCCTTGAATGACTCTTGAGAACTTAGGACTAAAGAAGATCTAGCCATCAACCCAGCTCCTCACTCAAACACCCAAGGGCCGAGGCTGCTAGAAAGCGCAAACAAAATCCCTAGTCAACCCCTGATCTAAGGGAAACGACCTTCCCTCATACACCTGGACACACTGTGCCAGGCGACAACATTCAGTTACATCTTCCTTCCCCCTCCCTTCCCTGTGTAAGCCAATTCCTCATGCACTGCTATCTGTAGAGAACAAGAGGAACTTCTTACCCTGCCTGTCGTTTAAAACGCCAGTGAAGGAAAGTAAGAGAGAAGGCCTTAAAGTCGGTACGCACTTTTTAAACTGTGCTTCAACATTTCTCTAAACGAATTAAATGATATCCTCAAAGAGTGTATACTACATCACTGACAACTTTTTTTATAATTATTCAGTCACACTAATTTTTTTCCCAGAGGAGCTCGGCTGATAGAAAAGAACCTAGTTTGTAAAATGATAATTCAATAATAGATAGAGTACCGTACAAACTACTATAGTTTGGTATATACAAAAGACAGAAGCCCAAGTACTCACATTTAAGTACTTGACAGTTACACACACAAATAGGACGACACATAATCGCGGAAGCGCGTATCGCGACATTTCGCTGCTTAGAGCAGCTTCCTCGCGTGAAGAGACATGGCTGACTGCGGTGTGGCTGCCAATGCACCGATGCTGATGCACCTAGTGGCCAATGGTTGAACTGATATGAGGCTGGAGATTCAAAAGCGTCAAGTAGAAGAGGATAATGAGGATATACGGGTACAGTGGTTGTGGTGAGCCATCACAGCTCGCTGAAGGTACTTAGAAATCATTTAACCGAATTGGAGAAGGTCTCCAAAACACGGCACTTAAGGTGCACATCCACCACAGGGCAAGCATCTTCTGTCAACATTTACGCTCAAGGCAATGGAAACAGGCAAGCTAATTACCAATGAGAAAATGCAACGTTTTAAGAAGCTAAATGACATATATATTTTCTCTTAAAATAAGCTTCCTCCACACTCGTCTTCACAATCCACAATATTTTCCTTACACCAACTCTAAATTTCACAATAGGACCACTATAACATTTAAATACTACAACTGTTATTTAGTATCGGTAAATACCTTAATTATTATTGTACAAAAAACAATAGGAACTATTACAATGGCACATATTTCACTTAACCAATTTACTAAACCTTAGGTACTCCTTCTCACCTCACTTCCAAACTCGTTAATCCTCACTACAACATCAATAAAACTGCGCTTAATGCATTTACCGCTATTTCACTAATCAAAGGGCTAGCGAAACACACAAATTGTTTTAATTGAGCCCACCACAATTAAGCAAACATCTTCGTTCGTTATTTCCTTCGTTAACGCCTCCCTTTCGAGGAACTCTACTCCAACGTCCAATTTATATCCCAAAATACTCGTCAGCGGACCAATCCGGCGGCGCAATGTTCCCTACTTCAAGAGTATTGAACCACAGATGACACTCTAATGCTGAATATCACTAAGTATTCGCAATTAATATTTGTGGGCAGTCAAATGTTCCAGACGGGAAATGGTGCAGCTTACACAGCATAACTCACCATACGTCTTCTTTGATGGCGACCCTAATGCACACAAGATCGCTGCAAGCCAATATGCGAATAACAGTGGCCTTTCTTTGGGGGCAGTCGAATGTTCCAGACGGAAAATGGTGCAGCGCACACTGCATAACTCACCAATTGCCACCTCCCCCATCTCATCAACATGCAAGCACATTGCTTTGAAAATAGAATCCCACCCACCCTTTCTTCCCGATAGGCGACTGTGAGTTACAAATTGAAATTGATCAAAACAAAGAGACAGAAAACAGCGTGAAGTTTGCCTTCTTATGTTACTAAAGGTTTGGTGTTTAATTTTATGAAGTGGCTTTTTACACGTCCAGACTAAAAAAAACATTACGTGCTCTCCGATCTCCGCATTAGCAGAAAGCTTAGGGCAGTGAACAACTGTGAGTAGATTACGGATAAAAGTGGCATAAGTGACATCAACCTAGCAGCTATTTGTGGCCTTCTTGCCTGAGAAGATAGCACGTGATGTACAGTAAAAGGCAACAGACGCCATGTGCCAGTTGGCATAACTCCAGTCATGTAGGCCTCATTTTAACTGATTTTAACCAATGGGGACCTGAATTCGAAATCATGCTAACTCCAAAATGTATGAAATAGTAATAAAAAGTAATACAGTGGAACCTCATTAATACAAACCCTGTTAATACAAAGTTCTCATTAATACAAAGCAATTTTTATCCCCCTTGGAATGGGACAGTAAATGAAATAATTACTTTACTGTTTAATGAAAATTTTGTTTATGCATTAAACCATGAAATATCAAGTTCTCGAGTAAAAGAAAGTCATTTTGGTGAAAATACTATTTGATTTGTGGGGCTAAACAGAGTGACCAAAATTTTAGAAACTAAGGTTTTAGTGAACACTTGTTAATACAATCCTCATATTACAAACAGCCGAAATTTTGGTCCCTTCAGGTTTGTATTAAAGAGGTAGAGGTTTGACTGTATATTTTTTGTTTTTGCTAATTCTTAAGTTTTGGAGTTAGCATGGTTTGGAATTAACGTCCCCAATTGTTTCACATTTCCAGAGAAAGGAGATTGGGGTTGGAAGGTTCTCTGTCTATTCTAGGCCATTAAAATTCTCTGATTATTCCTGATTTTTCCTGCCCGTCACCACCATGTTGAAGTCTGAAGAGTAGTGAAATATGGTGCAACGCAATGAAGACTAGGAAGCCTGTGAGATGGACTGTAGGAGTGCACATTTTGAATTTAATTTACTAGCTTAGCTACAGACTCAAACAGCCAAACTGTTCATCTTGACGTGCCACATCCCTTGCCAGCATCCTCTCCTGTGTTGCCAGCTTCTGGGAATTATTTAAATAAAAATTTTTATTTTTGTAATGAATTAGCTCCAAAGTGTTTTTTTTTTTTTTTGTGTTCTTTTCATGCCCACTAGCAAGCCTAAATATCTAACCTATGTTTTCACATAAATTTTAATTGACCCACTCCACACCACACGCGGTAAATATTGAGTGTTTCTCTGTATCTAAATTAGCAATTTAATTTTTCTAAAGTGTTTCTTGTGCCTTTGGCGGTTGTTGTGGTTGAATATTTGCAACCAAGTACAACTTAAGTTGGTCCCGAACATCAGTGGCGGCAGCATACATGACTAACTGTCGGTCTTTATGTGCGCATGTCCGGGATAAGTAGTGTTTACATTGTGTTATTCAAGTGACCTAGTAACCCCACCGTTTTTACTTTCAGTTTGCCAGAACCTCTTTTTTTAAATTCTGTCACTTCCTGGTCATTCCTCTCACACAGCAAACTACCTGTGTAAGAGTCTAGATTTAAAATTTACAGACACAGCTCTGCTTCATGTGTAAGTTCATCTTGGACCACGTGGGCTGGGACTTAATTTTTTATGCTGACTTCTTAACGTGGGCCACTGACTTCTTGCGGCGTAGGGTTATGCTTGTTTACTTGCACCCGAGCTGTCCAAGCTCATGCACTCTACATAATTCTGCTAGGAATTTTCATGGTTTTTCTACATTATGCGAATGCTTTGGCAGTGCATAAACAGAAAGACTAAACCAAATAGTCACAGGTGTGTTGTGCTACTTGCTTTATAAATACTTTTCAGCTGAGTTGCCTTTGTGTACTGCCTGCTTATTTTCATTCGTTGTAACCACGTGGCTTTCATAACCTCAGTTTCACCTCTGAGAGATAAGTTAAGCGGTTGAACCATTCATCCTGAGACTCTGCTCTACCCATTTCCAGCAGGGTCATGCTGGGATGGTGCCTATTTCCCCTGGAACTAATTAACGTGCACCAGTTACTCCTCTGGAAACTGACACGACAGCAAGTGGCAGCAATTTCCTACATGAAGTAGACCTACTGTATGTATTCTAGTGATTGGCAGGTCATTTGATTGGTTTTCTGTTTTACAAATTCATCCTGTTTGAGGCTTGTTCCTTTCTGTAAGCATTTTCACTACCCTCCACAGTCTTACTTGGCCAGTTGTTACTTAACTAAAGATCTATGGGTCAGTGCTTTTGAAATCCCAATAGAGCCTTGAGAACTACTATATTTGTCGTGAAGCTCATGAGGCCTACATTTTATATCTCCCATACTTCATGCAGGAGTCCATCCCTCCCCCTTCCTCACTTGGACTCCATAGTCGGTTAGGCGCTAGTCTACGATGCAATAGGTCCTGAGTTCGAATGCTGGCTTGGGTATGCAGTGGCTGTTGTGCTGCCCCTTCACCTCACGTCACCCCCATTGGCGGTTATGACCTCATTATTAAAGAGCCGTAAACCCTCTCACCTTGCCTCTCTTCACCCTCGCATGGATGTTAGCTTAGTTTTCTAGGAGTCTCTGGTGTCAAGGTGTGAGTAGCTTGCTTGAAATATTTATGAAGACAAAAAAAAAACATGACTAGCACCAATGTTAGTGTTGGAAATACTGTACATACGTCTCATTTAAAACATACCTGTTTGAATATATATTTTTTACCCTCACCAGAGTTGATCATTTGTTAGGAGTCAAATGCATTTGTTTTGTAATTTAATCTCAGTCCACACGTAACTGAATTTTATATGTCTCCAAATTCTGAGCATAAATGCACAATATTTTAAATTTTTTGTACTTTTATCTAGAAACATTATTAGCAACACTTTACTAAAAATATTATTATATGTTTAACAACCTTGAATAACACCACCAGAATAAATTTAGGTACACAGTACTGATGGTTCTCAACATGGAGGTGCAAATTTCATTGAATGTAGATGAGGTTAAAACAAAAAATTTCTTGTTAATTTTAGCTCATAACTAGGGAATAAGGCCTTTATTTGCCATAAAAAGACAGAGATTAAAGCTGCGTTAAAAAAGGAATATTAGAAGGTTGTAATAAACAAACTGATTGTTTGAGGCAGCTGCACATTAACACACTAATTCTTCAATACTACAAAGCTTCAAGTGCCCTTCCTTACCGGAACGTTGCCGTAAGATTGTAAACATGAGTACCTATAGAAAATAAAAACCTCGGGAAGAAGCAAAGTCAAACAATCTCTTACGTCAGGGTATGATCCCAAAATTCTTTAACAATACAAAGGTGTCAATGGAGTGTACAGTAAAATGAATGCAACAGCGACGTGCTGGCAGACACATCCTAGTTAAAGACACTACTGCAAGTAGCATGTGCATTAACATGCAACTGATGTCATTGTATATGTTATAATTGCAACGACAAAATACGCATACCCACCCAAAAATAGAGCTTGTGCTTCAACTGTACATCTTTTCTGAAATAATAAAGTTGATGCAAGGTATCATCACAGAGGAAGGCTAGCAGGCAAGACAACACCTGGACAGATTTGCTGTATTGTCGCAGCTGTGCAGCTAGCAGCCCACGTGGTTAGCAGTGCCCCATTCCGCCAGCTTGGGGCGCGTCTTCACCTGCCAACCTTGCGGCAGTGTGCAGGTCTACGAGTGCACTCCAACAATGTGCGGTACCTGGAGTGCATGGTGCGCACAGCAGCCATCACTGGCCACCACCCTGGAGGGACATGCAGCATGGGCCAGCTTGGGGGCAAGGGCATCGTCGTCGATCCACATCTCAGGTTAGTTGTACGTACAGTACTTCCTGATTGTGTGAGGGTATCCATGCAGGCTAGTGGTGGGCACACCGTAGACTTTGGACAAAGAAGGTGCCACATGGAACTGATAGAAATATGTATAAAGTGTATGAGGACACCTACAACATTAAATGCAATCGACACCTTAATACTGTGTATGCTTGCATGTCTTACGCCCTTTAGTACCTTACGCACACTATATTTGCATGTCTGAATTTGTAGTGAAATGTTTTTCTGGAGCTTAAAAGTGGTTCTCTGTCTGGGGAGCAGAAAAGAGTTTCTTTCTCTCTGTAGCAAAAACTATGCCTCGCTTATCTTAAGACCCTCTATTTTAAACCAAAAAAAATCAACTAAAAGTGAATAAGTTATGTAAGGACAGCTCTAATGATCGTTCTACCCAGCCGCTCATCAGTGTATAAGGAGGCTACTAAATGACTGTGGAAACACACTATCTCTCATATTCTCCATCACAGATATAGCACTTGTTAGTAACGTCTCAAACCTGCGAAATGTCCAGCCACCCTCTCAGAGTCACTCAATATGGCCACACTCAAAGTCTCTCAATTGTTCCATTGGTACTTGTCGTCTTCAAAAGACTGCAGACACACTTTGTGAAACATGCACAGTGAAATCAAACAGCCTGCTGCACATCATATTCTCAGACAACCTTCTGTGACAATTGATAACGATTGCAGACCAGTGCAGGTGTGTGTTGCTTATTATGCACAGACAGTTTATGTGTCTGCTCATAAATGTTGTTTAGAAAACCGTTCAGGTTGGCCAAAGTTAACTTTGTGTTCTTTAATGCATTTCTATTAGTTTACTTTAAGTACTGTATGTCTAATGAAAATAAACTTCATGTGCCAGAGATAAAAATAATTTGAAATTAGTTTTGAAGTTCTGTTTGCTGGTACACATAAAATAGAGTTCCGTATTTACGTGAAGGTAACAGCCACCTGTGTATAACAGTCGCCACAGTTAATTTGAATTTTAAAAACTGGAAAAATAAAATATATGATTATAACACCCATGGCAAAAAAAATTACTTACATGTATGAATATAATGCAGTACATGCTACAGAGCAGAATATCTCTCGCAATGATACTCTTTGGACGTGTCCTGAGCCAAGTCAAGCCGAGGCTACCCAACCACTAGTGATCATCTTTACTTCCTATGCGACATCTTTTAAAACATAGATCGGGTGCTGTGTGGAGCAATTAGTTATCAGTGATTTTTCACTTTGTGTATTTTATATTTATAGTGGAACCTTATTAATTCAAACCTGAAAGGATAAAAATTTTTGCACTTTGTAATAATGACTTTTTTATTGAGGTGTTTATAAAAAATAAAAAAGTTCTGTAAACACGTATATTTTTACGATATTTAATGTCAAAATTCAAGTTTTATTACAAATACCAGATTTCTTGTAAACACTTAATTTGATATGACTTTTATTGTATAATGGGATCTTTTTATTGACCGTTAAAGTAGTATTTAATTTCTCATCTAGTTGTAAGGGGAAAGAAAACCACTTTGTATTAATGAACACTTTGTATTAACAGGGTTTGTATTAACAAGGTTCTACTGTATTCAGTTGCCATATTTTGTTCTTGGAATTTTTTATACGTATATATAAAATTGGCAATGAAATCTACAGTGACGTAAAATGCTACAACTGAAGTGGGAACATGGCAGCAGCCATATTTGTTTACGTGAATACTGGTAACATGCATAATTTTGTTTTTGAAAATAAAATGTGTCTTCTTAAATGTTACATTTATTACATTAGTCGTGCCTAGTTATAAATTGGCTGTTTTAAGTTATGGTAGTAGGCAGTAAAAACGGAATAGACGTAATTTTTTTAATAATTCAAATTATCTCATGTGAAACACTATTCCAAATTATAGACTTTGTTTTTTTGGGAACAAATGTGGCTTTTATGCACACGTAAATACTGTAAAACTATAATTTTCGTGCCAAATTACTACAGTACATGTAGACTATCAATGGCCTCATTTGAATGATGTGTTGTTTATTTGGCACGACTGTTCCAGGGTAGTGGGTGTGGAAGGACTGCGTGTGATGGATGCCAGTATCCTGCCAACTCCAGTGTCTGGCTACCCCAACTCTGTGCTTGTGGCGATGGCAGAGCGTGCAGCCGACCTGATCCTGCACTCGCAGCTGTGACATTCCACAGCACTTGTGTGGTTGAACTTATATTTCAGTATTATGTATCACCGTTCAGCAGAAACAATGCACAATTTATTTCATAACTACAGTACAGTATGCAGTGACCAGCAGAGGACCTGTTGAAATACACCACAGAGTGCAAGATCCTTTCAACAATAAAGCTATACACACATACATATGTGTTTTTATATACATATAAATACATATAGGTATACGTATACAGTAGAACCTCGTTAATCCGTGATGCGCTGATTCGAGAATAGGTTAATTTGGGGCAATTTTAGAAGTGTCAAAAATTACACGCGTAAAAGTACAAATTGACAGCGCATGATAATTAGTGGCAATTAGTGGCTAACGGGCCGGCAAACAAACTCTGCAAGCCGGCAGTCTTTTATGTTTACCGCGTGGCTTGGAAGATAGGAGAATGGTGTGGGTTGAAAGAATAACAATACAAGGGGGAGAAAGGTTGTGTAAGAGATCCAAGAGGAAGGGGGCGGAAGTGGGATTTATAGGAGTGGGAGGGCCGCAATAGCCAATCTGGTTGTGGTGTTGTAGAGAGATGTCCTTGACTGTGAAATGAAAGAGGAGAGGGTCGACGAAGGTAGTAAGTGAACAGTGTGCGGTTGCTACATCACCAGCTGGCCCCCCTCCCTTCTCTTCTTTCCATGTACCTTACCGTTAATCCATTGGCCATTGTGATGCCTCCAACATTTTCTTTCGGCGTGAAAACTCAACCCTCTACTCATCCCAAAGATACGCATTTCTCTAAAAATAAAACAGCACACTTTTACATGTGACAAGGTTTAAAATTTCTGTAGTCATTCGCAGTCATTGTGCTTTAACTTCAACTTGCATTTCTGCTATAGTTTATTCATAAAGATTTTTAATTACGACTTTTTATCTTCATTTTTACTGCGGCTTTAATTACGACGATTATTAACAACAATGCAGACGTGATTTTTTTATGAGATAAGTAGTTAAAGGAAGACTTTGGATTTTGCTAGTAAGTACGAAATCATATTTATATAGAATAAGGAAAGGTTCGGCAGTTGCTTTCACTGCCTGTGCGACCACTCAGCACTAAATGGAAATTTTTAGATAGGGAAAGGAGGCGAGCTATTGTCCCTGGTTTACGAAGACAAGATGCCGTGTCCAAGATAATTCATCACTGCTGACAGTAATCACCTGCGATAAAGGTGAACGTGTTCTAGGATTGAGAACATCAGAAAAACTTGTTGTAGGCCTAGCATGAAAACGATCGTTAGTCTCATTACATGAAAAAATGTATATGTATTTAGCATAGTTTAGGTTATGTCACAACATCGCAACTGCACAGTTATAAAAATTGTTAAATTCTCACAAGAAATAGTAAATATAAAATGAAGTAACTAATTTGATTGTTGAAGTACTAACCACTTTCATCGAATACACTTTTAGAGACTACACTGACAATGCATTGCAGGAAAGTAACATGACTAAACAATTTGAGATGCAGTTTACAAACTACGTATTTACTCACTTCTAAGATGCAGATTTATTTATGCTTTTCGAGACCTAATAGTAGGCTGCATCTTAGAATCGATGGCGTCTTACATTCGCCAGCATTTTAAGAGTGATAGACAAAAAAATTTGGTAAAAAGGCATTTATTCCTTGGTTTGCTAGCATGTACTTACAAAGTGGAGTATCGCGTCATTAATCTAGAAATAAGCATGAATAAAAACCCCCGTCTCAATTCACGCCGTGAACGGTAACGTAAACAGGTTTTATTTGAGTCTTACTTTTAGGCCGTTTTAATACTGTAGCGAAGCGCACAGCGACATGCCTCACGTGCCGAGCGATTGATAACACAACGGAAGTTTTCAAAGTCAAGAGGTACTGTCTGAACATAAAATCAATGGTAGAGAAAAGACATGTGGCATAGACAAACAAAGATAACACTAAAACTCCACAGTAGTTGAGTTATCAGTATTTTTTTGGTCACCCTTGTTCTTCACTGGCTTTGTTGCTACCTATTTAATTGCAGAAGTTTATGTACCTTGTGTACCCAAGGGTGCTTACTAGCGATTTATTGTGCTTAGCTGTACGAATCAATATGGAGAGCGCTAGTAGAAGAAACGTTTTAAGAGGCAAGTTGTAACTGAGAGTGTGTGACGTGTTTTGAGATAACACTGGGTTGTTTTATTTTTTGCTTCTTTTATGAAATGAAAGACGTGCATATCCTTTTTGTCTTTTTTTATGAAAAAAAAAGTGCAGTGGGTTGTTCTAATTTTTGCTTCTTTTATGAAATGAGAGAAGGTGCTTGTCCTTTTTTATGGGAAAAAAGTGCAGTCTCTATCTTCCCTTTCCCTTCCGGATCTTCTGCCATACACGGTAATGATGGTGGCTGGGATGTTGAAAGGGGGAGGGCGGAAGATAAACACGTGGCTCAGCTGCCGCGAGACAGGATGCAAGCTGCACGTGACTATCGGACATTTATGGAGGTAGGGGGAGGGAGGTGGTGCAGCAGCTGCCGCTTCTATAAACAACACGCCTGTCTGTAGCTTTGTTTTGGGCTGGTGGGACGACAAGCGACAGTTCACATGACGGCATGGTCGGACTTGTTTTTAAAAGAAAGGCTGGAGTAAGTCTTAGACTCGCATCTAAACTTTGTTTTAACATTTGTAGCACTAAAAGTGGGGTGCGTCTTAGACTCTATGGCATCTTAGACTCGAGTAAATACGGTATATCTTATTGGTACTTATCGTAAATTCCTAGTTGAAGGTACTGCGTGGACACCATAACACGATTTTATTGTCGTACCAAACACATCTATAACTTCTATGTATGAATTAATTTAAAGTGTTATATGATGTATTTACGTGGTTGATTTGACAGCAAATTCTTATGGCTGAGTATTTTTGTGACTTTGGTAGTAGTAGTATGTGCAAACACCAACTCACACTGCAACCAGTTTTTTACAGTTTGGTAACCCAAGTCGCCAGGTCATTTGCACGGTCTGTTTGCATGATCATGTTTACTAATTTTCGGTTGTGTATTTTTTCTAGCTGTTGAAAAAAGGCAGGGTATATAAATCCAGGTAGACTCTGAGAAGGGCATGAACAGTGATTTTTCTGTGAAAGTCATATTCATCATATACTAGTGACTCACGAAGGCCGCCATTTTCATTTACAGATGGGTGTTTTAGCGATCAAACGCTTGCGACCAGCTAAGACGAAAATATGCCTTAGCCATGACTAGATGTCGCACAGAAGTAAACAATTTTGATCATGCATCATGTGCATGTAAACAAAGAAAATATATCTTTGCTGTTTAAAGATTTTGTATTTAAAAGAAAATTTGCTTGCGAAAATAAATTAATATCAATAACATGGTCTTTATGATAAATGAATGTTGTAAAAGTAAAACAAGTAATCAGAGGCATAAATAAATGACATAAAGTGACTCGTGTATAATTAAGTAACCAAGTGATAAAAGTGACATGTACTTAGAGGCCCGCATTGTAACGTGCACTGTTTTAAATGTTAAATATTATATAGTATGTTATTTAATTGTTAATGGAATAATTATTTTTGTTAATGTTTTACTGCCACTAATATTAATTGCCAGAGTATTATTCAAAGATATATGTAATTTAACGTAATTTTAAATGGATTGTTTTGATTTTAGCAAGGAATTTAATATTTTATTCAGTATTTTAACGAGATCTATAATATTTGTTTACTTTGATGAACTTGTTCTGAGCTAGTCCAGTACCTATTATTCTATCGTGTTTTTGGTTGCCATAGCAACAAGGCATGCACGGCAATTTTTCGATAAGTTTCAGCAAGCGGCCAATTTTGAATATTGAACTTTAAACAAAGAGTTTTGCTAGTTTTGGCTTGGAGATGCCACGTCAACGCCATCTTACTATGCCGGCTAGTCAGGAGATCTGACGTTTTTATGTCAGGCTCCAAGGCAATGTAGTAATTTTGCGAGTGCCGAAATTCTTGTCTGAGGGTGCCTGTAAGGTGAAGATGGGCCCTCAAGAAGAGTTTCACTGCAAATGAAGAGACTTCAGACCCGGTCAGCCGCGTTTTTCAGATATTTAGCAGTCTTCCACGAGTGATGGTTCGTGAGTGCACAGACTGTAGTAAGCACAGGCCCGATGGCCTTAGGGAAGAGCCGGAAGAAACCAACATTGCTACGAGAGTGTGCAAGAGGCACACCAAGACTGCTACTCATCAGTTTCTACGGTCAACGACAGCTGAATATCCATCTACAGATAAATGGAACCAACCACAAGCTGCCCAGTACTAAGTTAATACCTCCAGCTAGCCGCAGTATTTTTCAAATTAATTTTGGAAATACCATGTTTAATATTTTGCCCACAGTAACCTTGATATGTATTTAAAGAGATAATGCTCATTATTGACAAACTGTGTGGATTTTGTGGAATTTCAAGTTTTGAAACATCAGATTTAAGCTGCAACATTTTGAACATTATTTGAACTTTGAAACATAAAAATAGTAAATATGAATATTCACTGGCTGGCTGTATATAAGTTTCGAGAGATTCTAAAGCTTTTATTTGTAGTTAAATTAGTTTTGATTTTTACTGGCAATTTTAATAATTTCACTATTAACTTCATTCCACTGCTGGCAGTAATTTTTATTCTAAAGGTTATATGCAAATACCCAGAAGTCATTCTAATTGCCAAAGCCACAAGAAATGCAAATTTCTAAAGAAGGTTATTTTTGTTAGTCTTCTTTTTGAATTTGGCAAAAGTGATTTGTTTTCAGCATCCAGTGAAAGCAGTTAAATGGTTTTGGTAAGTGCTGAGGGTGTTTTTGCAGAGAGCTTCACCTCATCTAACTACACTTCCACAGTTCCATACACACTCACTACGGTAGTACATCACACTACAGTACAACGGTAGAGCATTCATTAGTGCATCTCAAAATGTTTTCTGTGCAAACCAAAGAACACATACCAATTACTAATGGGTAATCTTCAGCACCGTAAGCCATTCCTCAACCTGTGTTCTTTCACTCTGGAGCACGGTCGTAGAAGAACAGGTCTGGACACTCGCCTATCTAACAATGTATTTTGCTTGACCCCCTTGTTGTTTGGCTGTAGTTCGTCAAGTTACCGAGAATGCTGTATTTTTTGGCACTATTTTCCGGGCGGTCGGACTCAAACTCCGTCAACTTTTTTCCATTGTTAAATTTATAAAGTAAATAAAGATTGCTGTAGCCTTTTCTTAAATTTGTGAGCGAAGAAAGCATTTCATAAATTGATAAAAAATACATTTTGATAATTTGTTTATGTTAGCGGAAAGGAAGTGGGCGGAGTTTAGTCCGACCGCCGTAACATCAGCACCAATAAGACACAATATTGTCGGTAACTTGGTGAACTGCAGTCAAACAACAAGGGGGTCAAGTTTTCAGGCGAGTGTCCAGACCTGTTCTTCTACGACCGTGCTCTGGAGTCAATTTTACTGGAGCTTTCACTAATCGGGTCAGCATATTGTGGAAAGCCCAATTGCAAAAGGCGTACTTATGTTTGATCATATGTTTATCCACAAAAGAGTTGGTATCATAGTTGTCATCAGATGTCTTTATTGCAGCATTGAGACATTTTGTGTCATGACGTGGCTTCTGTGGTGAAACCTATGCAGATTGCAACACAAATTTTGTTGGAGCAGCTGCTCAACTTGAGAAAACATTTCTCAATTCACCTGCTCAGAAAAATGCTATTAAAGCATTTTCTCTAGCAAATGGCATTAGCTTTCATTTCAACGCACCAGTAGCTCCTCAAGGTGGAATCTCGGAGGTTTCCATTAAAATTGCTAAAAATGTCATTAAACAGGTGATTGGCCTAGAACTGCTAACCTTCGAAGAACTGGCAACTGCGGTGGCAAGGGTTGAAGCTGTTCTCAATAGGGAATATTCCTAGGAAAATTTTTCAATACTTATATGATTCTTCCTAATTATCTCGGCACTAAATGCAACCAGGCAAAGCAATAGTTCCGTGAACAATGTAATTTTCAAATTATGTATTCAACTTCAGAAAAGCCACATTATCAAACACCGCCCTAAACATTGAAACTACATTCTTATTGACTAATAGAGTTATGACGTAGCCGTACTTGTTTTGGTTAGCTGTCACCCACCAGGCACTATTGTGTGTATTGAAATATTTCACAGACTTGATTTTCAAGGAGTGAAGACAGCAAGATATTAGTAGCTCTCACACATTGCAACATTTTAAACCAATTGAATACCCAAAGACAGAATGTTGAGGTACTCACAGGCTCGTACTTCTTGATAGTTTCACACATAAGAAAGGACGAACACACAGTTGCGCGGGTGCGCGACATTTCACTGGCTAGGCCAACTTCATCACGCAGCGAGTTCAGGCACAATGAGTAAAGGCGCCGGTAGAAACATGGTTGGTTACCCTAGCGGCCAAGGAGCAAACTTGGGTGTAGCGGGAAAATTAAAAAAGAAGGGATGTGGGGTGTAGTGGTATTCTGGTTCAATGGTTGCAATTATCTGATGTTGAGACCTGAGGGTTGTCAAGATTTAGTATTGTATTGATGGGCTAGTTCCCAGTGCCTTAGTTCTGAGCTATTGTTTAATGGTGGTACGGCTCTTACTACTTTGGTATTATAACAGTCGTCAAAGTTTTGCTTGTGTGATGCAGCATGTGCTGCTACTGGTTTGTCAAGCAGGTCCACTTTACCGGCTATTGCTTGTTTTGAGTTTATGTTAGTTTAATTTATATTCCAGAGTTACATTACTTACTACCTGACTTGCCCATTTTTCCAGAAGAGAATCAGTAAAACACCTATTAGACGTTACATTTTAACATAAATTACATGCGACAATTTTTATCCCAAAATTCATTATTCCCACTTTTTGACCAAATTCATGCAAATTTACCAAACTTTACAGTGTCCGGAAGTTATTGAAACCTTTTTAAATAAGCAAACATACAGATAGACTCATTTCGAAACATCCTTCAGACTTCAGTGCATTTACCCATGGACACTTCATTATTGGGAGGCCCCTTGTTCCTTATGACGATTTGATGAAAAAGCAGGTAAATATTTTCACTTGATGGATGCTTGTCCAAGCCATTGGTCAACATTTGTAGGTGGCACAAGGAATGCCTTCACACTCTGCTGCAGTGAGGAAAATGGACTACTACTCCAGTGAACCTTGCAGTTTATCCGGTGACTGTGCACCAAGGAAATACAGCTCCGTGGAGTTGAGCCACTGAAGTTTATCCAGGTCAAGATGGATTTGTAAGAGTAGCCTAAATTAAAACTACAACAGGTAAATTGCGACCAACGGCAGCTCTACCCAGTACTGTAGAACAAAGTGTAACAATTGGGAAGTAGTGAGTGCAGTATGAAATACTAGTTATTTTAGGTGGGCAGAATGTTCAGATGTTTTTGTTGGTTGGCCTGTTGTTGCATAACCCCATCCATACATCCAGTCTACTCAAGATGGCATGTTCGTAACCATTTTTCTGTGTTGTACCCCAGGAAAGTTTTTCCCAGAGATGTGTATTTATTTATGAAATCTCTACCAAGGACTGAAATTATGAACATTATACCCTAATAATACCTCATGATATTTATTTCCAACCCAAATCATCATCAACACTGTTTATAATCTGTCCACAATCAACTACTTAAATCGCCCATGAATTAACTTCACGTAGGTTAACCAATCAGCAAAAATATTTTAAACAGCATCCAATATCTAAAAATAAAATTATACCTTTATTTGAAGTTAATGGCCTGTAATAATTAAATTACAGCAAATGCAATACGTATTTACAAAGTGATCTTATCAAGACTTCACAATACAATCTCTTCTTCCTCCATCTTGATCTCTGTATCTGACTCATGTTCAACCACAACCATGGCTTCCTCTGCTTTCTTGCGCTCCTTCAGACCTGCGGCAGGAGACCGGATCAGCGATATGTCACGTTGAACTTCTACGATGTCTCTCTGCGTCTCCAGTTCTGTACCCTTCCTCAGCCTCTGCATTATGTGCAAGTTCTGCCGTCGCTGCCGGATCTCTTCCACACGTTTCATGGCTTCCACTGCAACAATGTAGTGAAGTACAGTTAGTACCTTCAAGTTTCCGTGCATAGGAAAGAAAAATTATGCAATCCAAAACAATGTTTTCAAATCTAAGATTTCTTAATTCCACACTGTTTGCATGCTCCTAAACATCCTAAACATCTATTGCTTCTGCTGGTAGTGAGTGCAATAAATGAAAACTACGGACTGTAAATTTATTAAATCTCTTGGCTCAAGACTGAGACATGGTTGCAGATCAAAGTCTGTGTACAGACTCTTCTTGCCAGCTGAGGTCATAATTTATTCACTGCACATTTATATCACTTTTCATAACTTCAGTGAAAGAAAAAATTTTCTGAAACTATTACACTCCTAGAAACTGTATATAAAGCCTAGTACACACATGGTTCTCTCTATATGAAACAAAAAGGATTTGAAGTTAGGACCCCAAGCAATGTAGACAGTTGCCTAACCGAATAAATTACACTTTAAACTGGAAGTGGAAACTGTGAATATTCACAGTTTCACAGCGATTTTCTGTAGATTCAAATAGTTGAACCTGATCCACTGAGAATTAGTCGAAAACTACAGAATGTATCAAGGAAATAAACTCACGGTATTAATAAGACATTTCCACTAATTAAAGTAATAGAAATTTTTTTACTTAAATGTACAAAAAAACTTAATTTTTCCTTAAATATAATTCTGCTTTTATCTAAATTCCGCCATAAGCTCAATAAAGCATGCACAGAAATTTAAAAATATTGAAAAGTACCACCAGGAAACAAACCCAAGATCTTTTATGGCATGTCATGCAAACACCCTAACCAATTCCCCAATGTGAAGATATGAAATATGAAGTTACCATGAAAGTAACTTTTTGTTCTTTATATACCAGTGATATGTAATGTGTTAATTTTGTACAGCATTTTTTTAAATAGTAACCTTACTGTTTATAGTATAGATGGGACAATTTATTTTTCTTTCGATTCTAGGCATGTTTTTCTTGGCACTTCGAACTTGGATTACTTCGATCTGCAGTAGTTATGAGAAATTTAAATTTTAAATGGCTACAGTCGAATAAATAAATTAAGCCAAAGATGATAATAAATAATCTTAATACTGTATATATAAAATGAAGTGTCCTGACTGACACTCACTCACCAACGCACAGCCCAAACCACTGGACCTAGAATCATGAAATTTTGAGGGAAGCTTCTCCTAGCCCTGTAAGCACCCACTAAGAAAGGATTTTTCGAAATTTGATAATTAAGGGGGTGGTAAGGAATGAAATGTGTTTTTAAAGAATCCCTGATATCTCATTAACCGGGAAAGCTATCATAATTTTTTTAACTTCAAAATATTGCCCAGACAAATGCATATTTACAAATTTTTTCGATTTTGCGAAATTCAAAAATTAAAGGGGTGAAAAGCCATAAAATGTGTTTTTCATTAATCCGTAATTTCTCCTAAACCATTTCAGATAGTGAGCTGATTTTTTTCTTTAAAAAGATGCTTAGGTAAATATCTAAAAAGTATTTTTAGAATTTTTTGAAATTCGTCCTTGGAAGCTCTTCAAAAAATAAAACATGTTTTTAATTAATCCCACTTATCTCCTAAACCAGTAGAAATATTGAAATGGTTTTTACTTTAAAATAAATCTTACGTAAATATAAAAATAATAATTTCAGAATTTTTCAAAATTTGCCCTTGAAAGCTGTTAAAAAAATAAAATGTGTTTTCAAATAATCATCTGTAGGCCTACTGCTTATGCCTATTGAGATATCAAGATGATTTTTGATAAGAATGAAGCTTATGTAAATAGGTATCTACTAATCAAATTCAGGATTTTATGAAATTC
Organism: Medauroidea extradentata; assembly: GCA_003012365.1. Classification (NCBI taxonomy): domain Eukaryota; kingdom Metazoa; phylum Arthropoda; class Insecta; order Phasmatodea; family Phasmatidae; genus Medauroidea; species Medauroidea extradentata. The sequence continues at coordinate 27,086 of PNEQ01038691.1, read as the reverse complement.
AAAAATTAAGGATGTGAAATGCAGTAAAATGTTAGTCTCCCGAAAAACGAGAATGATCATGGAGAAATAATTCAACAGTAGTTTCTTTTTGCCAACCTACTTATAAAGAAAACCTCTCATACGAAAGAATCATAGACTAAGTAAGGTATACCAGAGTGACAACAGCAATGTAGACACGGAAACGCTTATTTTGTTGCCCTCTCCACGCACACTAACTCAACAAAAATACGGAGACACTTTTTTTTATCCTCTCCACACACACCAACTAAACAAAAATAAAAATTTTACTTTACAAACGCAACACAGCATTGCTGGCTCAACCGCGCGTGCTTATATCAAAGTCACTACTCTTGCTGTCAAAGTTTTCAATGAATTTTAACAATTTTTTTTTGTTTCTCAGCGGATGGTTCAAGCTTATCTGGTGAAATAGTATATACTGCAGCCAGTGGTAGTATTTTTAATAGGCTTACATTATAATTTATATTCCATTTTATCAAAGTCAGTTATTTAATACCTTTTTTGTTATTTTTGAAGGTTCCTAAAAATCCTTTCGTTAAATTGCAGTTGTCATTCTCGAGTTCGTTAAATCGGGACTTTACTGTATTGTGATATTTCCCACAACAGGAAATTTTAGACGAACACAAATCACAACTTGCATAATATTCGTCACAGTCAGATATGCTAAAATACTTCCACACTTCACTCTTTTTCTGTCGCAATGAACAAACACGCACTTCAACAATCTTGACATAATTCAGAAAAATGAACACCACTTAATTTTTACTAGAATCTACTAAATATTGTGCGAGTATTGTGCCAGGGAACTGTGAACACCATTTTACTTTATTTAAATGTGTTTTCATATTTTATAAGATGGGCAATGAACCCACGGATACCGGCGTGCGTGGCTAGGCGTAGTGTATAGGTGGTTATTAAAACTCAAGTGATTAGTCTGGAGAAGAGTAACTTCAACTCGAGTTGTTTAAATAGTCGTTGAAGTGAACTATACTTGCATCCAAAAAGTGAACCGAGCTTATAACTGGGGTGCATTCAATCGCAACCTGGCTAACCTCTGATGATTGATCGAGAACATCTACTAAATTCCTTTGTATCTGTGAAGTAGATGATGTAGCAATTTCGAAATTGTTGGATCTGGCAGCACTGTCGTGCTAGTATACCAAGCCGGCTGCTATCAGTACATCAGCTGTTCGGCGGTCACATTTATCTGAGTGAGCTTGCGATTTCTTTGTGAACACGTTCATTTATTAAATTTGCGACATTCAAAAACATTTTAAGAAATTACTGTAATGTATTACTGGATTGAATGTGAATTTTAATTGTGCATCCACATGAGTGCAATGTTTTTATTTTTTACATGCATTTAATTTGCATGTATGCCTATGTTTTTTTCTCTCTTTGTACCACGTCATTTTCTCATGTGTGAGAACAAAACGTATTACATGAAATAAAAAAGTTGATTAACATTAATTAAATGAAAATGCACATAAATTTTAGTAAGTATTGTTACTGCATCAGAGACTTACAAAAGTGATGTATCAAGGTTAGCCATTAAGAACAGCACATGTCTAGGAATTATGAACTGACCAAGTAAGTTTCTTTTTTATTTAACACATTTAAAAACTGTTGTTGCAACTGAAATGTTGATGTTAAAAAAAAAATTTTGTGCCAGTTTATCATTACAACAGATTGTAACATTAGGAAATAAGTACGACAATTTAAGTTGCTGTGGTTCCGTGTTGCAAAAATATTGTCTCATGAAAGACGTAAAACTTAAATACCATACCCAATCAATGAAATAAATATACCTAGCCCAATGGAAGTTACCAAAATACACAAATTAGAAGATTGGGAGAATCAAAAAGCCAAGATGAACTATACAAGAAAAATATTGAGATTTACTTCTTTCAGCAATCAATAACACTGCTATCTTAGTATACTCTTTTGATATACAGAATTAATGTAAGAGTATATTACAAACTTTTTTAGGTTATTACGATTTTACAGTAAGGTAAATTTAGACAATGCTACTTCTAGCATGGTGCAATTGGTAAGTAACACATTGGTGTGCAAAAGCATTACATTTACCAAATTTACGTGATTGTTTTTTTTTACACAAGTCTTCAAAAATTAGGGCATCTCAAGTTGCAAAGGCTACTTCTCACTTTGTCAAAACTTCACTACTATCATTACTTTAGAACAAATGACTGACAACTGGAAATAAAACTTTTTTATGCTGCCCATCTCAGCTCCAAGAATAACAAAGGCAGTGCCAATATAACAACATAACAATTTGTGCATAACGTCTTAAGATGACCCAATTTTCAGTTAGGTAGCTAAAAGTCCATTTCTCTGGCAGCCCATTTCTCTTGTAGAGACCTTCATTTGACTTTGCTACACACTCTTAAGCAATAAAATTATGGGTCACTCACTGCTTTAAGTGCCATAGAAAAAAGTGGATTATGAAAACATTAAACACTCATATAGAGGTATCCACATGTAGAGGCGACACTGTTGTCGACGCAGATGCCAGTGCCGCCCTTCCCCGCTTTCATGTTTCAAGGAAAAATAGCTTGAAGTAGGATGGCCCCTTGAGGAGTAGAGTGGGGGTAGTGAAGATTGGGTGAAACAAAAGTACAAGTACGTGAGATAACGTGCACCACACAATACCAGCATTCTTTTACAAATGCTGTTGGACGTAGTGATGAAATTTTGAGATACTCATACCAAGTATAAGATGATGATCTAAAATATATCCTACAAAAAGAACAAGCACTAAAACATATTTGAAGGATAAAAAGAACCTGGGATAAACGGTTTATACAAGCTTTAGATACACACAGTAGACTCTGACCTTGAATATCTCAGCTCGAGTGAAGTGTGGGTTGGTTCCTTTTTGTATAACTACGTAAATTATCCATGGTGAAAGTACAATGAATCGAACCCAGATTTCCATAGCGGAAGGAAGTCAGCCTGAGCAATTTATCACCACGTTGCTGTGGTTGGTAGGTTTTCTCGGAACATTCCTGGTTTCCTCCATCTTGTATTCTGTTGATGTTTCATTTCTATATACAGGATGTCCAGCAAAAGTGGTATTTCCTTTCCAATTCCAGTACATTTCCCACATTTCCTGAGAAACTCCAGTACAGTGCTTTAAACGTGATACGATGTTAACTTGTGCTACCCATGCAGACTATCGATAAACATTCAATTTTTATGTTACTTATAGATGTGGCAAAGGTGTAAAAATTTTATTTGCCTAGTATTTAATTAAAATATTTTCCTTTATACAGATTTGTAAATTGATTGAATTGTTGAAAAGTCCTCTTTTGCTGCATCTGAAGTTTCAGTCCATGTGAACAACATCGATAAATTTATGAATAGAATTGTGGGAATAATTTATAAAACATGAGGGACCCGCACAATATTATATTTATTATGGTTTATACAGTCGTAAATCAGACACGTTTCTTGGAAAAAATGTACAATGCAATAAAATATAACAGTTAAAGCTTATATTATCCTCCAGGGTTTTTCACTGTCCTAACAACATTACAACTGTTAGCTAAATTAATTTACGTCTGTTAGCAAAATTTATCTACGTCACATTTTACGAAACATACTGTACGTATAAACAATATTCTGTAATAGACACACGTGCTGGGATAAATATTTTAATTTTCAATTATAACCTAATTACCTTGAATATATCCAATCGTGTTTCGCATCTATATTTCCTATTTGTAAGCACAACAATTTTATCTTTGTTATTTTCACTGTTTTTGCTGCCGATAAAATAATGCTACATTTTGCCATTCACTCCTGGTTTTTTCATACGATGCATTACGAAAATTTTTGCCGTTTCCGGAGACATCAATTAAGTCAAATTACACATCACAACTTCATCGGAGTCGCAACAATATTTGTACTTATTCCTTGCTGTCACAATATTAAACAACATAAAAAATTGCCAAGTACAATGTGAAAAAAGGATAAATAAACGCATTCACTAAACCTCGTAAACATTCGCCCGCCATTTTCACATCTACTTCGATATCAATATACTCTAATCTCCCTTTCCCTGCCGAAAATCGGTTCTGCTGAGTCACTTACAATCGATTCTCGAATCGTAGGCGTTATTTACTACGGAAACCGTTAAAATTGTGACTTCGCAATTTTAAACATTCGCGTCTTTACGCGTCGCGAAAATCACTTTTCTATTGAAATAACTAAAATCGCAGCTGTCAAAGTACCTTCAAATTTCTTGATGACTGACAACGAAACGATCGGTGGCTGAGAAATTCCCGCAGAAAAGACAAATTTCAAGTACATTTCCCGCACATTCCCGAGCCCGAAAAATTCACATACAATTCCCGTACTTCCCGCAATTTCCCGTTCGCTGGACACCCTGTATATAGTTTCATCAGACTCAAATATTAAGATTTCAATGGTTTTACACTGTTCAGTTCTCTCACTGACAATATAATTTTAACACTAAATGTTAAAAAGTTTCTTATGTATACAACCAGCAGATATTGAAGATGCAGCAGCTATCTTACCATGTGATGAGATTTCTAAAGGATGCTGTTTTGGATTTTTTGCCACTGCAGCAATAATTTTGTCGTGGATCTCTTCATACAGTACTTACATATTTTTGATGCAATACACGCAAAACTATTTTAAACCAGAAGGCAGCATGATTCCTGATAAACTGAAGCTAGTGACTGAGGTTTTCAACACTATTCTACTAATCCTTGACCCCTCCCCTTCAACCAGCCAACTCCCTTTTCCCCCACTACTGAAAGATCAAAATTCTAGTTTAGCGTTGCACTTTCCTCTAAAGCAATAAAAGTAAATACCCAAACGTACCCTATTTCAACCGTGACAAAGAACACGAAGTTAGTTGTCCCTTCTCCATAATACCTTGCATCAAACATAGTTCTTTCCTAGGGCAGAGGACAGGTTTAAACCGTTGGGTTCTGAACAAGGTCATTTCCGTAGCAACGTCATCAAAATCTCAGCTTGTCAGTGTTCTGTATTTTAGCATAAATCTCAATAGTGCTAATTTTTTTAAAATAAATAAATCAAATAAACACTTCTAATTTTGTGGTACCTTAATGAATAAATGAAATCAACATGTCATACAAGTAGGCCTTATAGATAAACATAAAAACACAAAAAAATGACACTGCTCCCCTCTGACTTTTGTCAAGGTGGTGCAATGTACCCACCCATGTTCCCCCTAGTTCCAAGCACCCTGCTGGCTAACAAACCTAAATTAATAAATAGATTTTGATGTCATCAGTACTGGAGTCTGTACTGTAGTGAGTCAAGTAATTTCTTAATTCGTCCTTCCTATTTGTTTATTTTAGAAAAACAAAAGCAAACTCTTTTCAGTGAACAGCAGTTATAATTTTCCTTCCTTAACAGCAATCAGACGGGCACCAAACTGTTTAATTTTTCATTATGATTCAATTTCAGCATTACTGTTCACTGCTTATGCTAGCGTAGCATAAAAACTATTTATGTTATGGTAAGAATAGGAAAATTTTTCGAGGAGTTTAAAAACTTGACCCACACCAAGTAAGTCTTCTGCCTGGAGAAGTTAAGCACTTCAGAGCCTCAGAAGTAAAGGAGTAATAAGAGTGACCTTGAAGTTCACTTCAAATGCTGCCTCGCCACTAAGAGCCAAGCACTGAACTAACAAGCAAGCTTTCCACCTAACAGTTTTTGCTATGAGACTTAAGCAATGATCTTGCTAATATAATTCTATTGATATCCAAATTTCGCACTATCTGGTCATTATATTTTGAGGAACTGCAGTCAGAAAAAGTCATTTTTAGCTTTGTTTAGGTAATTGGAACACTGTTACTAACGTGTGTGCCGAGAGTAAAATTTTGTACACGACTAAAATGTTTTCATTTCGTAGACTAAAATGTTTTCATTTCGTACAGAGGCAACGTGTATGCTTGTAAAATTGTTTATTTTAAAAAAAATCTTCCCACACACTGCTATGTAGAATACATAAAACAAATAGGCTTAATGTACCAGGTGGCTCAGAGTTCATTTCACCATCTCTATTAAACACTGTGTACTTGTGTGCGATGATAGAACTCACTAAGTCATTGAAAACAGTTCTCCCTGTGTGCAGGAAATGGCATGAATTGTTAGGACCTCAACCCTTATTATTTTCCCTCCCGTGGTGGATACAAGTTTCCACCATAGTTATAGGTCATTCGGGATAAAGTGAGCACTAAAGGTTTCAGAAAAATCACTACCCGTTTCTTCATATAACGTAACAGTTACCTTACTCATGGTACGGTTGGCAACGAATTGCTGAATGTAGTTCCTTGTATTTTCTCATTTAAATGCAACAATATTGAAATAACATCAACGGAATTTGACGTATTTGTGTTCTATAAAATAAACATTTTTTTATCAAACTAAATAGGTTCCTTCCGATTGCACAATTTATCTAATGTGCAGAAACATTAACCAACGTGTCCACAGAGATTAGACACTTCCCATCGTCAGCCGTTACACAAGGAAAGATACGAATTGGCTGAAAATAAAAATTTAGCAGGGCTAGTTTGAGTGCTCACTTTATCCCAAACCGTCTATAGTAGAATCCATTATGATTGTGACAGTAGATTAGGTGAGAGATGAGGACAGTCACTAAAATAAATAAAAATTACAAGTTAACACAGGTGTTAACTGCTCATCAGTAGACTAGCCTCCAAGAAGATCTACAAGGACACCTGATTTTCCCTCCAGCTTGTTTCAACGCCTCATGTGCACATCTTCAGCTCTACTGCTTGACTGACATGTATTTGTGTCTCACACTGATTGAAGAGACTTTGGTCAGCACTTAACATCTAGGTCTACACTGGTGAGGGCCAAGTGGTAATATGTTAGTATGTAGCAATGCCAGAATGAAAGGTGTAGGAAATGGGAGAACCCCGAGTCATGAGAAAACCCGCCGACCAATGGCATCGTCTGGCACAATTCAGACATGCTAAAATCCGGGGACCGACCCCCGGATGACCATGGAGGTGAGTGCTCTATCCACTGCGCCAACCACTGCACCAAAGTCTAAGGGATATAGGAAGGTGCGATGTCCCGTGACCTTGGCTATGTTTAAATTACAGTGGCTCACACACCATGTGCACATAAAGCCAACATATTCTGACTTAATGGGCCGTATGTAATTTTGCTAATAAGGTTCATCTCTCTCTTTCTCTCTCTGTTTATTTCCTTTGAATTAAAAGTTTTTACAACAATTTTTCAGTTCCTCAGAAATAGTTCCATATTACTTCAAGTGGGTCACTGTTGTCAAGGTTGTACAATTGAGAGTTGACTGCAGTTACCTTCAAGTTAAGACCATTCATTACAAAAGTCAGGGACTTCTTAGAATAAAAATGTTTCATGCCTTTGATATTAATAATTTTAAAAAATTATGTATAGGTGGTTTGGAATAAAGTGAGCACTCATGAAAGCCCTGATTAATTCATATTTTCTGCCAGTTTACATACATCTTTCCTCCAAATGTAAACATAAATATTACCACGTGCTTTTTTTTCACAAAGTGACGTGCAACCTTTACATGTACAGTAAGTTACACTGCTCCGATAAATTTTATCTACAATATCTACTCATTAAATGCACGGGGGCTGAATATAAGATATGTATAATCAAAAGTAATCTTAGTTACAAATAACTACGATTTAACGTCTTATAATACTGGTTTCTGTCCATCGACTAATTGATACAACATACACTATTGCCGTTACGAATCTCGTAAATGTGGGCATAGTTTATTTGAAATTGTAACTCAAAACCGCCACTAAAAACACACATGACACACGCAAATCTAGAATTCAAGTTTCGTTCAGTTCTACTGCCACGGACGACGACGCACTCAACAGAAAAATAAATAACGTATTTTCTCAATTTGTGCAATAAAAAGTATGTTGTTTCTAGGCTGACAAACATAAAACAAAATTTACAGAATACCAATGGCTTCACATCATTTGGCAATGACATTCATAGTCACTTCCAATACTTTTAAATGTGTTTATTCGCACAACCACGCGCAAATGATGTAACTTGGCGAAACGGCAAAAACCTAACTTTGATGCCACCTGTCGGTGGAATTTTGAACAGTCTGAAGTGCGGAGCAAGCAGTAACGTTCAACATGATCTGAGGCCGGCGGCAGAGTCACATTGTACTGACGCCAATTAAGTCTAATTATACTGCAAGTAGAAATGTCAATAATATCATAAATAAATATTCTGAAGTATATTAAATACAGAGAAGTCGACTTCATCTGATGTTCTTTCACTAATGTTGTATTCAAATAGGAAACTACACGGAAGTACCTACAATGAATCGCTACCAACCATACAAGCAGTAGGCCTAAAGAAACTCTTGTTAATGGGTGACTTACATGCAGTTAACGACTAATAGTGATTTTTTTTAAAGGTTAAATCTTTAGTGCTTACTTTATCCCGAATGTCCTATATCTAATTAAATGATTTACTCATGGTACACTGTTGTTTTTTTTGCACCTGGAGGCAATAGGCCTATCAGCTGTAAACAATTATCTGGAGATAGCAAATATTTTAATGTTTGCAGCTAAAAAAAATTTTCTTCTTAGTCAAAGATACTTATGACCATATTAAAATAACTTTTTGGTATTATCTAATGTTGCATTTCTTATTTTTTCTCTTTAATCTAGATTTGGGGAGCAATGTCAGCATCTTGGATTTACTGGGTCTACCTTATTATATCAGCAAAGTGGCTGAACTGTTCGTAAACAGATGAATGAATTAGTGCTAAACATTGAGGTCATTAAGGAAGGTCACACACAACTAAACACAAGAACAGGAATTGACCATGGCCTTAAACCATCCCAACATTCACTTGGAGCAATGTCACAAAACCATGGAAAACCAAATTCAGGATGGCCGTAGCCAGGAATCAAACCCAGGTACTCCCAAACATGAGTATTTCATATTACAGTAGTGCCACCTCCCTCACTGTGGTAGAACACTACATAGTTAAATACTCCCTCAGGGGACGGATACAGAGGATAGAAGTGGGGGATCCTTACATGAAGAAGGGGGTACATTAGGGGTGTCACAGCAAAGTGTCACAGAACCCTTGTTCACTATAACGGCAAACGACTGTGGGACTGGAGTAACAAAATAAGATAGACTGCTGATGCCTCTGTGTTATATAAGCAGAAGTGGGTGGAAGGAAATTCAGAATAAATGAAAGAAAGAGAAAAGAAGATTTATAAGGAGGAGAGTTGGGAGTAAGGACAGACACAGTAAGATGGGCAATAGATAAAGTATCAATAAGTACCAGAAAATATAAGTACCTAGCGATACTGCTGCAGAGTGACTTAGGATGAAGAAGGCGGGTAGAGAGAGTGGTGACTAAAGGGAGAAGGGCTCTAGGAATGCTGGGAAGGATACGGAAGGGTGTTAGTATTGCTGTGAAGGAATGGAGTATGTTGGAAAGGTTAGTCAGGATGTAGAGAGAAAACTAAATGATAAGGGAGGCTGGGATAGTTAGGCTGCTTGTTAACTAAGGCAAAGTAGCGGAAGAGGGAATAATAGAAGATTTAGTGGTCGAGGAGCAGAATGGAACGAGGTAGACAATGTATGCTAAGGAGGTTGGTGAGGGAGTGCAATTTACTTTCGGAGACTTTGATAACAGCGAGGGGTTTGGATAGTTTAGGAAGCGTTTTGGAAGTACGTAAGGGAGTAATAGAAATTTGTTATGAGAGATCGCTCAATTGCAAGTACGTAACTTTAAATAAGTTCTCAGCTCGCTACCAATCCATTTTCAAACAATAGAACTACACAAGAACAACAATTCTTCTCCCCCACTATATAATCATGTGCTTGAATTCAATTTTAAAAAAAATTTAATAAAAAAATTGTGTAATACCTGTCTTGGCCCACAGCTCTCTGTCGTACTTCACAGGAACATTTCTGCGCTTCTCAAATTCAAAAGATGGGTCAACTGCAAGTTCTTTACCAACTGTCTTGCGATAAGCTTTGGTCCACTTAACTTTCCTTGGGTTCTTCTTTTTCTTGAACGCTGCATGGCACTTTGAACGGCAAAACTTGAACACCTGAGCCAAAAATATATTTACATATTGCCAAACATTTTTCTCAATAGATAGTTTAAATCTATATTAGAAACGATTTTGGAATGATTTTGCTATTTTTTTAAAGAGTGATTATTGTAAGTAGTAATTTTTTTTTATATGTATAGACAAAAGCCATCATGTAAGCTTAAATTTTACAAATGAAACTGAAAACTACACACATTATCACACTTTAAAATACACATGTACAACAAACCAAAATGGGATATTTTGTTGCATAAAAACTGATATTAAAAAAGATAATTCCATCTTGAAACAGCAAATTTTGTTGCCATTGCCACGTGACCACAGAACACTCATTCCCTCTCACTGGTGTTGATGTCACTAGTAGTCATACATGGACGCACAACCCGGCACATTGCACACTCACAGGAAATGGAATGCAAAATGCAATTTTGTGAAAAGGCAGTGAGGAGATACCTATATGGTTCTTGATTAGTTAAATTCCCATTTTTGTGGAGCATAAATTATGAAGTGTAAATTACGCAAGCGAGAATTTGTATTGTATTGCATAATCTTGATTATCAAGCCATAAATAGAGGTACGTAACATCACAAGTCAAAATTTATGGAAATTTTTCGCAAGTGGCTCAAATCGCAACAGTTAGTTTGTCATAATGTTTAAATGTGGTTTTGTAAGCTTTATTACAAGGTTAAATATACGTGACATAAAGCAACAGTAACCATGCATTTTTAATACACCAATGAAAAATGTTAGCTGATGTGAATGTTACACCCAATAAATTGGGGGGAGGGGTGCGGGGGCCTTCTCCTGGGAAAATTAGGATTTTAAGGTGAAAAATTGCGTTTTTTAAGCAGGTTCCATAAGACAAAGTAGATCTGGACTCTATTTTACTATTCTAGGTAATGTAAATTCAAACATTTTGGGGGAGGGGTTTCTCTGCTCCGTTTGCATCTCCCGTACTTCCAGGCATGCATACCCACGTGTTACTGAAGCTCGATTTATTTTCTCCTCCGTATTCAATAATTATCTCCACAAAAATTAATTAACTAGTGCTCAATAATTGGTGCTGTCTCTTGGTACACGACTAAAATAACAGTATTTGTTTAGGATTGGGAAGGGAGGGGTGCGACCCCTTCCCACTCCCTCCTACGCAATGACAAGCCATTGATGCCCGTGAATAATATTACAGTGATAACAGGCTACTAGTATCACCCGCAATGTACCTGATATGACTAGGCAATTGTGATAGTGGTGGCTGTAGTCACACGATGTTTGTGAGTGAAGATTGGAAGATTTATTTCATTTTGATGTGGTTTAACGTTTAGCGATATCCATAGTGCATTGAGAATGTTATTATTTCCGACGAGAAGCTTTGCTATTTTTATAAATCTTACTGACTCAAGAAAAGTCATCTCTGCGAACGAAGCAGTCTGTGGCTGCACAAATGAGAGTGATGAATGAGTAAGGCGTTGAATGTTTATGTAAACCACCATACTTCATTTTAAATTGGTTTATTGTTATAATTTGTGTATTTAATTTGATTCCTAGAAGAAATATTAACTGAAAACATATTTTATATTACAATAAAAAACACATACATTACTAAGAGTAGTTCTCCCCCACCCCCCTTTCTGCCACTAAAGACGCGCCTGGTGCGATGCATTGGATACTTACAGCAGGACAAATTTTTTTTGCGATATTTGTCACAACGTGATTTCTAAAGGAAAGCACTATTTTTGTAGCGCGATATTAATAGCACAGCACTATATGTTGTGATTTTATCGCAGCGCGATATATCATGATTTTATCGCAGCACAATATTTATTGCATATTGTGTGTTATCGCGATACTTTTGAAATATTGCATTACGATACATAATTTCTAAATATTGCACACCCTTACATATAAGTAGTTCTAAGTTTAAAAATTTTTTTGTTATGTTAGGTTAACTTAGATTAGGTAACTCAACCTAATTAGTTTTACGTAGGATTACTTATAACATCTCTAGAAACAATTTTCACTGATAAAACTATGCCTAAAATCAATACCGGTAGTTTAGCCAATCGCAGTGAGTAGTGATTCACAATATTTACTTACTCATTAAATTAGGATATTTCAACACTGGCTACATATTAACAGTACATGTGTTTTGTTCATATTACATAATAATAAGTTATAATATACTGAATGGTTATCACAACATTAAATTAGCTAAAATATACACCTACACAACAACGTTAATATACATAAATTCCTTAGCTGCTTACTCTACACATAATATACTCATTTACAGAGTAAAATTACTTTTCTACTAGAAAAGCCTTTAGTTTAATTTTAAATAAATTGAAATTACAATTTTTTTTTATTGGAGTTGGGAGCTTATTATGAATTTAATACCACTCAATCGTGGATTGTGCGTAAACATTTTAGTTCGGCGTCCTGGTACATGAAGATTATTGTAACCTCTTGTGAAGCGAAAAAAAAAAAAAATGAACATCCTTAAAAATATATCTGCCAGCGGAATCATTAATTAAAAAACGACTTGATTAACCTCATTTTGCACCTAACAATCCTAATTTTTTTCAGGAGAGAACCCCGAACCCCTCTTTTTATTGAGGAGAATCGGTGCTTCAGTAAAAACCCCCGACCATGACTTTGTACCCTTTTTGGGAATTATTTTTCGAACCGCCACCACAAACATGTCCATTACCATTGTCAAAGCAAAGTTTGCAGCACGTGTAAGCTTAGCATTCTTATACATAGCTTATACGTCACTATCAACCTGCAATCAAACACGTTTTATAATACTTCAAAAGTAGAATTCTCAACACCAACCATTCAACGAGGTTAGGTGTTACAAAACACTGACTAACAACAAGAAAGATTCAGATTTCACATTTCCATTAATTATTTATTTAACCACTAACCTTGCTGTCATTACGGACAAAATACATTCCATGCCCGGGAAATATGCGTGAAGAACAAAAATAACACGTTTCGACCCTCATGTTTCAGCCTTGTTTACGTGACGAACTCATAAGAAAACAAAAAGACCTTTACCTCATAGATGTTATGCACTTGCTGTTCTCATGGTCATTCCCAATGCCTGTGTTTCTAATCATAAAAACTAGAAAGATTTATAACGCTTCACAAATTTGGTAATGACGCATTGTATTCCAACTATGAAACAATAAAATTTGGAGTGCCAGATAATGTTACTAGTTCATTAACTGTTATGTTTGCAGAATGTACTACTTGTACAATTTCTGTATATATTGTAGTCGACAGGACAATAAAGAATTGAATTGAAAACAAAAAATACAGTGGTCAATGCTACCACTTGGTTCAATGCTAATGAATTAATAATCAATAAAGAAAAAACACAGGTAATGGAATGTAATTTGGTTAAAAATAGTGAGATTGTATTAAATACTTATACAGAAGTTAAGATTCTAGGGGCCGGTTTCACCAACAACCCCTAAATTTTAGGGGTCCCTTAAAATAAAATTAAGTGTTCCTTAACACAAATAACTGTTTCACCAATGTTAAGGGACATTTGAAATCCTTTAAGTAGCCCTTAGTTTAGGTGGCGAAATTCACTTAATGATTGTAAACACAGCATAAAAAAAATGGATGCTGTGGAAGAGATTAAAATAGTCTTTATGTGATTAATATTGTTGACAACGTAGCACAATTCCTGCAAACACGAATTTAGCTATTCAAAACTTTTCCAGTAGTTTTATTTTGAAGGATGTGATGCCGACTTTTTGTGAATTTTTCGAATGAGATTGCATGGTTATGTTGCACAGTATTTAAACAGTTTAGGCCTGTAATTGTAATTCGTAAATAAAAAACAAATTTTTGTGTTAATTTATTTCAGCAGAGTCATTGAAAACGATCTGTTGGTTGCCAATAGACTGCAGCCAAACAGACAGAACTCGGTGTGTGGGAAACCAGACGAGATGTTAAAAATGGCTTTTAGCTGTCAGGTTGCAGTAATGGATGTGGATGGGAGTTTTTAGTGGCCCACATAAGTTTAGTTTTTCGTAACATAAGTCTGTTTACCACCCCAATCAATGTCAGGCAAGGCAAGTTACATGGCGACATCACACCCTGAGAATGATTCTCGTTAGGCCTTTATGCCGTACTCCACAGAATGGCGCCCTGAGAAACGACTGTTCGCAGCTTGTTCCGATAACCCTAGTGATGTGGCTAGAGGAAAACGGACTTCGGATAGCAAAGTAAGGACATGATTCATAAAAATTGTTGCGTGGAAAACAGATATGCGAGAAGCTATTACACGAAGTGCTAACTGCATGTACAGCTGTGTGGGTACGAAACATCAAGTCTCGCGAAGAGAGCAAGAGTTATACAACTGCCAATCACGTAGTGTGGTGAGGAGGAGAAAGGCATAGCCGGCCTTACCTCAACACACAATAATGTCGGACTTTGCAGGCACCACTACCGTTTTGAACACAAGCAAGTCTGAGACCATCGCCGAACTGAGCAGTATGTGCTGCTCAAAATGTGCGCTATCGAGGCATGTTGGTAGTGTTGCAGAAGCCTCTCGGAGGACATGTGCATGTGTTCGGTGCAGTGTAAAAATGTGGACAGTTTTTCAGGGTTGCAGTGGACCCAACTACAGATGTCTTCTCATATACAATACACACTTGTAGCAAGAAATGGGCCACAGAAAGGACCATTGTGTAGTATAGGATATTGCCAGGATCATTGATCCCTTTGGTTGGTTAGGCTATCTTGGTTCGCTATCTCCACACGCCATGTTTGCAAAACACCATATATATATATATATATATATATATATATATATATATATATATATATATATATATATATATATATATAATTTGGCTAAAGAATCTTGATTGGAATTCGAAGCCACCAATTGATACTGAGAATAAGAGGACCCAGTTCGACAATGAATCACATTGTCTGTCAAATATTGCCATTGCTAGGAAGGTCGTGGTTATGCAGGCATCACCTATGTGGCTTTCGTGACAGTTCAAAGGCTGGCTATGCTGCAGTGCTTTATGTACTTGTAGCTAGGACTGGTGAGGTTACAACACATCAGGTGGCTGGCAAGCCCATGGCTGCACATGTGAAATCTCGGTCCTTGCCTCACTTGGAGCATTGTGGAGCACTTCTGTTGGCATGTGCATTCGATCACATGATAAAAATGTTTGCATCTGCAGTCCCCCCTTCATCCAAAACTGATTGGACAGACTCACAAGTAATGCTCAAATCGATCAACTCTTCGCCTCATCAACTAAAAACATTCTTTGCCAACCAGGTGAGTGAAATTCAAGAGCTTATTCAGAAAGCATTATTGAGACATGTGCCATCTGAGCATAATTCTGCAGACTGTGTGACTCATGGGCTGCTGCCAATGGAGTTTGTGGGCATTTGTTATAGTGGACAGGACCATCATGGTTACGAGCATATCCTTATCAGTAGCTTGAGCCCAGTCAAAATAGGTTTCTAGTGTGAAATAAATATGACAGTTTTGAAAATTAACACACTTATTTATAGTTATCTAAAGTTGAAAATGTCAAAAGTCCCCAAGAATCAGAGGTGAGCTCTAGCCACCATCTTGGAAAATAGACACTTGTTTTTAGTTTTTTCATAGATTTTTCGAAAATGGTTAGTCACAGCTAAAAATGTTTCGATACAAAAGTGAAGCTGATAAAATTTTACACAAAAAATTTCTTATTCACTTTTTTTATATAGTTAATATAAGATGTCATATGGTTTAGGCTGTGCCATTTCTTGCCCCACAAGTTATAGGTACTTCATAATCACATTTTTTAAACCACCTTATATTTTTCCTAGCACTTCCATTGGAAGAACTCCAAGAATCTCTGACATTTCTGAGGTGGGTATTTTGGCTAATCTTGGTATTTATTTTCGTCTAACAATTGAACTTTCTGGAGTTGTGTTGGTACTTGTGCTGTGCACCTAATGCTCCCCACAGCATGGAAAGTACTTAATCCATCGATTGTGCAGGTGTTGAAGTCAGCAATGTCGAACACAAACTGTCTGAATGACCCATTAATGTCAGGCTGAGTGTTAATTATGGCTGACATTTGCAATAGTTGAACTTCATAGCATGATACTCAGAACCCCAAATTAGATAACAGGTTTACCAAGTTTTTGGAGCCATATTTCCTGTATAGACTTAGTAACAAGGAGGACATGAAGGACCGTGATCTCACAGAAGCGATGATTGAGTGTGCAATATAAATGCATTTCCTGTTATTCTTTTCAATATCATTTTTGTTATTCACGATTACTTTTTCCAGAAACGTACTTAATTTTGTGGGAACACAGGTACTCACATCCTTCAAGAAGTTATCACCTGTATGGTGGGTCGTTTTATCATGTGCATGTGATTGTATATCTTGCCTTATTATTGCAGCAGCAGTTTCCACGATTCTGAGTCGCTCCTGAGTTGCATTTTTCTTTAGGTTTTCATACCATGTATTCAAGATTTTCATTCCTGTGTCAATAAAACAGATAATTGTACCCTTCCTTACATCTGTCACAATAATGAATCGGTCTCCATATGTTTTAATGACTTTGGCCTTAATTGTGTGATCATCAGGGACACGCCCTGTTACAGAAGAGAGCAAATCTGATAGGGCATGTTGGCAGCCATTGCTAGTTTCTACGAACATATAAATTTCTTGCATGGCTGCAAAAACATAGTCAGTTACAGAGCGCCTTTTATATCCTTGTGGAGAAGCGTTTAGATAAAATTTTGTGAAACAGTCTTTGTTGTTGACTCTTTCAACAGCTGTTAATTCACTAATAGCAGACAGGTAAATTTGCACTTGTTCTGCCCACTTATCCTTTCTTTAAGCAGCTGCCACCATGATTTTATCTTCCAACGACAAACTTCGTACATCGTATACTACTCTACGCCTCCCCTTAGGTTTATTCCTCTCTCTTTCTTTAAATTGTTCGTCAATCACTTCTGTACAGAAAAAAAACTTTGTTTTGAAGTCAAACAACATCAGTAATGACCTCAAAAATTCACGCTTGTCGTCATCGTCAGGCTACGATAATAGAGAGGTGACATGCTGCCTCTTCACATCAGACTGTATACTACTCAGTCTCATATAATTTTTACAGCACACAGTATGAACATTTATTGATGTTAATCCACTCCACAGGGCTCCCTTGTTGTCATATATGTATTGCTGGCTTGTAAACACGATGCTATTCCTTTATCACCGATTCGCGAAACACCCACGCCTAATTCGTTAAGTTTCTGCCATAGTGTAGCATTACTTAAACATGACATAACATAGCATCTGCGAGAACTACAAAAACACGCGCGTTTCAGAAGTTGTTCACACACTGAACCTATCGCGCCAAATTAGCCATCGAGAATGTTCGGAGGGAGGCGGGGGAACTTCCTACCTGACAGCTGACGTCATCATCATTGTTATCTGCAATACCCCGTGTCGCTATGCAGATGATGGAGCAGGTTTGTTGTACACATCTCGTACTAAATGAAAACAATTTTGGGTGATGCGAGCTTCTTTCTATGAAAACACATGCCATGTGTAGTCATGGTGTTAGCTGTGCGAAAAGGGGAATATTAACATCCAATTATCTTGGAAATAATTAGATTAATCTAAAATGTAAATGGGACATATTTTAGTACAATTTTGTGAGCTTCAATTTTATACTGTACTATTTATGAGCTGTGACTAACCGTTTTCGAAGTATTTACGAAAAACTTAAGGAGCTACATTGTTGACTGTGCGAAAAGTGAAATATTAATATACAATTCTCTCGAAAACTATTAAATACGTCAAAAAAGCGAATAAGACATTTTTTGTGTAAAATTTTATCAGCTTCAATTTTGTACTGAAACATTTTTAGCTGCGACTAACATTTTCTAAATAATTACAAAAAAACTGAAAAACGTGACTATTTTTCAATATGGCTGCCAGAGTAGCCAATATAGGTGCAAAACCTTCAATGTTATACATAGCATGTTGGAGCCTAGCAAACAATCAACTTTTCCCGAATGTGTCAGAGCTCACCTTTAATTCTTGGGGACTTTTGATTTAATAATCACAACAACATTACAAACACATTTGGCTGAGTTTCAAAACTCTCACATTTATTTCACACGACTGGCCTTTTTGAGTATTCTTTTCTTGGACTACTTGTTGATTCTCTCAGCAGTATTAGCGATCCAGTTATCCTTGAGCAGAAAATTGTGACCTTAGGAACCAGTGTATCTTTCCTAGATCTAAAGACACAGAACTTTGTTGAAACTACTTGCAGTGACTTAATATATACTGCGCTTCATCTATAACTGCCACTCCACTCCTGCTACTCGTTTGACAGGGATAGCGATCCCTTAGGAATTGGACTATGCTCAGCTCTGCATGAGATTGTTATGATTTAAATGTACATCAAATAATGTGTGTTGTTACAGCAATGTATGGTTGGTACTACTAATGATAGCAGAGAGTCGCGATTATTGTTTTTCATTTAACACAACAGGTTGTGGGCACAGAAACGAGGACACAGTACTGTTTCAGTCGTGATTTGAGAAGTGACATATTCAATAAGGTCAATCGAGTAGAAATGGGAAATTTACAAAAGTTTGACAGGAAGAACTATTCACAGTGGAAGTGCCAGATCGTCTGAGTCATTAAAGAAAAAGAATTATTTGCATAAGTCAAGGAAGAAACCAAGAAATCGGAGAGTAAAGAAGAAATAGATATGTGGACTACGGTAGTGCTCACATTCGCCATAGACTTCTAGTAGATAGTGAGTATAGAAAATTGCACCACGTCGCTTGAAATCATGAAAAAAACTGGCATTAATGTATCAACAGATATCATAGTTCAACAAGATGACGCTGCTAGAAAAGTTTAATCTGTTGGAATTGGAACCGAGTGAATCTATAATATGCTACATCTCTAAGACAGAAAATGTGGTGAAGCAAATTCAAGATGCAGGAGAAACAATCACGAAGACTGCCATCGTCACGAAAATATAATGCACTGTTCCAGAAAAAATAAGGAATTTACGGCAAGCCTGGTTATCAACTGACAGGGGTAAGCAAACATTGTGTAATTTCCAAACTAGGCTCCTAGACGAGAAATCAAACTTCACACAGTGTGAAGAAAAGTCAGAATCTTCATTGTTTTGTAGCAAAATACAAATTTTGTAGAAGAGTGTAACTTGCTATAACTGCAGTAAAGAAATACACATGGCCAGGGAATGCAAGGAACCCCCTTCGCACAAGTGCAGGTTTCAGAATAGGAATTATGATAAGAGTGCATTTTGCACTATGTTTTCAGGGAAATTTTTGGAGAACTTTGGTGAAATATCGGACAGTGTGGTGCTGGGCAATAGTGTAAAGTTAGGTGTGAAAGTAGAAAATGTTCGAATTGAAAAATTTGCGATATACAATAATTTATAAAGGTCTCAAATCAGTTCAATGAGAACTTAATGTTGCAGAGAACAGCTTTCAGATTTAGTATGAATATTTGGGGCATATTAATACAAAATATGTAAGTGCTGTTCCTGACCTAGTAGGCGATAGGAAGTTCAGTATAAAACAAGTTTGTACTCAATGTGAAAAGACTTGAGTGTACAATGGAACAGAATTTGTGTACAACATGTTCCAGGAATATTTGTGTTCTAATGAAATAGTACTATATAAAACTGCACAATATCCACCTTAGCAGAATGGTAGAATTAAGAGAGAAAACAGGACTGTGATGGAATGTGCTTACTCGATGCTGCATTCTAGAGATCTAACACAATTTCTTTGAACAGAGACCATAAATACTGCGGTGCATCTATCGAATGGTACTTCGAAAGTGTTGTATATGAATGAGACGCCATATGAGAAACGGATTGGAAAAAGCCAAGTTTGCCACGTTGCTCGTGTTTTTTTTTTTTTTTTTTTTTTTGAAGCCAATTCATTCATTCCATCACAGAAACGAAGTAAGTTAGCTTTTGAAAGTAGTAAGTTAATCTATTTTACCTTAACTGGGTATGTTGGTAATTCATACCACTACAGACTGTTTGATCACTCAACACAGAACATTACTGTTTCCAGAAATGTAATATTCAGCGAAAATGTCACTATGATTCCAGTCGTAAAACAAAATACCTTTTGCCATGGTTACTGAGAACTAAACTGATTGTGTAGGGAATTACGACTGCTGTAAGGGGCCACTGACTGATCCAGCTGTAGAAAATGAACCTGAATTTCTGGCCAGTACCCTTCATGTTCTAACCCAAGAACATTTTGAGAAGCTGTTGAGAATGGTTGGTGCCAGGCTATTCGGGAAGAGCTGGATGCTTTGAATGAGAACAGGAGTTTGTATGTGTGCCAAAAGGAGTGGATGTAATTGACAGTAAATGGGTATTCACAGAAAAGGCGAAGGGTGGCCAGATGAAGAAGACAAGGCTGGTTGCTCGAGGGTGTAACTGAAGAAATGTTTGTTCTTGCCGCAAGAATGTCTACAGTAAGACTCCTGCTTGCATTGGTTATTGAGAAGAATTTTAAAATTAGACAAATGTATGTACAATTTGCATCTTAAATGGCATGTTAAGTGAGCCAGTGTTCATGACTGTCCCCGAAGATGTCGATGTTCGTGGTAGCAGCATTCAACCAGAGCAAAACAACACAATGTGCAAGCTAACAAAGGCACTATATGGCCTAAGAGAAGCTCAAAATGCTGGAACAACACACTTACTGATGCTCGCTCGCAGCTAGGGTCTACACGATCTAAAATTGGTGCTTGTTTGCATTTTGACAGTAGTGCATATTATGTCCTCATCTATGTTGTTATTTATAATGAGGAGGCTGATATGTATAAGACTGAATGAGTTGAAGAAAAACAAGAGTCTTGTGAAAATGATCATTTAACATTTATATGTGTTCAGATTGAGCGAGTTGAAGGTGAACTTTCTATAAACCAAAGTATTGTAATTGATAATATTTAGGAGAGATTCAGTATGTCAGATTGTAGGTCATGTTCTTTGCCTATTGAACCAGGTCTGAGTTCCACCTCGCCTGAACCTGATGAGGTCTATACGTTCAATACAATGAACTGTCGGGCAGTTTTATGTACTACATAATGACAGGTACTACACCAGACATAATTTTTCAGTTGTACTTTTCAAAATTTGAGAATGCAACCATTTCACATGGAAACATCAAAAATATATACTTCAGTACTTGAAGGGTACTAGGAGTTTTAGTTCGTAATTTCTGAAGAGTGACAATGAAAGTAGTAAGCTTTGTTCATTTGTTGATTCAGATTTTGGGAATGATACCCTTGATCAGAAACGTGTAACTAGGTATCTACTGAGTCAGTATGACAACTGCATTGTTTGGAGGTAAAAGAAACAAAATGTTGTCAATTTAAGTAGCTGCGGAGCAGAATACATTGCAGTGTCTGAATGTGTCAAAGAATGTGTGTGTTCCAATTTATTGAAGAGCTTGCTGGTGGAATATGTACACCAGATACTGTATTTGAGGGCAATCAGTTCGATATAAATATGGCTATCACACTTGAAACAAAGAGAAGCCGGCACTTTGATGTTAAATATCACTTCATTCGGGAAGAAGTGCAGTCTGACAGTATTAATCTTGTGTGTGAGAGCTCAAGTGAGCAAGTTGCTAATGGCTTGACTAAAGGTCTTAGTAAAGCTAAATTTGATAGATGTATATCTGTTTTAAGAGTTGGGGGAGGCTTTGAATAGGCAAATTGGTAAGTTAGTTGGTAATAACGAGTAAGAATGATGGCGGATTATGCTAAATGCTGTGTGTTGTTATATCAATATATGGCTGGTACTATTAAAGAGAGCAGAGACTCGTGGTCACTGTTTTTCATCTAACACAGCATGAACAAAGTGTTGCTATCTTTGCTTGTGCATGTACAATATGTGGTTTCCAGTGATGGTTTGGCATCCCTCAGTACTTATCCTTAGATACAAAAAAGTCACTCCCTCTCACCCTACATGTGTGTTGTTGTAACTCTACATTAACAATGGCACTAACAAATAGCTGATTACTATACATCTTTCAGTAACAGATAAGTTAGTAGTGTAATATCCTGCCACATTTTCTGCAATGTGTACTTTGCAGTGCGAATTCATTAGTCATCATTTTGGTTTCGATATATGTTGTTATAATGTAAAATTGTACATAAAACTGGTAAGTAATACAAGGACCAGCAACTGAGACATGATGACAACATGCACAAATAACTTACTACACAAATCATAACACTCAGTGAAATTATAAGTACGTATTGTATTTAAATAACTAAAAACTGTGTCTTATTTTCGAATGCATATAAGGAAGCACGAATATTCCATAAAGTATTCTGTTGTAAACCTCTGCAATAATTCTGAAATAATTTCTGCAATTTGCAGCAAAACTGGCCTAAGGAATATTAGCGACATTCACTCTTCTAGTCTTACGAGTATATCTTCCAGGTCGCTGAATGCAATTGGACAAAATTGTTGCGTCACAGATAACGGTTGTGAAAGTACAGATATAAATACGACACAGCATAGCCAACACGAGCCAATGTCGTTCTGGCAATGAGTGAATTATTGTGTGTGCTGGGATTATCTATGATGTAGAGTCACACTGCTCTTTTGATTAGCTATTCACAATGGTCTAAGAGTCTGACTAAAGCATGAAGTGGGCTTAGAGGCGACTCTGTTCCCTGCCCTGACAAAATGGTGCTATCACTTCTCGACTGTCTGGATCACTCTGATAATACTGTATTGGTTGCGATATGAGAGTCACTAACCATGTACGAAACCGATAGGAGACTCTCGGGTAGACTATTAAATCGACCACGTGAACAATTTTAGATTCTAAAAATCTGGGGATTTAGGGTTGAAATTTACTGAGGTAGTGTAACACACTAAATCCTCAAGTACCTCCATAAAGTCGCCTGCTGGCATTTGATTAAACTTTATTGGCCCGTTTTGCAACTTAAACTATGACGATGTATCAACGACAACTATTGTGTAAAGAAAATGATATGAATAAATAAACGCAAGCAAATAGCTACGTTCACTTTCTGGATACAAATTATAAACTTTCCTCAGATTACTATCGAGTTGAAATTTTACTGTGTCCGGGATAACAGAGTAAGTTTCGCAAAGGCATAAGAAATAGGGTCATGAGAAAAGTAACAATATGACATCGAACCATTAAACATCTAGTTTCCGACTTTGCGGCATGCAGCGGTCATAGTTGGCATTCTAAAATATCCACCCTAAATTCCAAAACACAAAATTCCCAAACTGACCACTTCAAACTCCGCTGCTGACACAGTCACTCTTAGTTCCGCATCAGCTGAACGCCCCCCCCCCCCTCCCTCCTCGCTCGTATCAGCTGGTCCATATTCCTGCTGTGGTAGAAATGACTATTCTTTCATTCAGTTTAACATGATCCAATCTACACTGTAGGTAGAATCTGTTTTCGTATGGCTTCAGAGAATTTTGGCAGTTTAGAGGACACTAACTACTGGTGTGTTGTACATGTTTACTGAAATGTAAGTCAGTTACATTGTTCAGTGCAATTTTTATTGTCTTGTGTCACTGACTTCATTACACATGTTATACGAAACAGAGTATAGTAAGATCTAGCATTTCTTCGAAAGCGATGTTAAAGATTTGAACAATGGCTCAGATCAAGGCCGTGTCTAGTGGGGGAGGTGGGGAAAAAGGGACACTTTCCCGGGCCCCCTTAGGTCTCACTTTTTTAAATTAAAAATTATCTATATCTAAAATGAATGGGTTTTTCTATAGTTCCAATGCATTAAACCATGATGGTAGCTGTAAAATATATATTTTTAAGGAATGTGTATATAAAGACGACATTGATATTCAGGATTGCCCAGGTAAGAGCTATGACAATGCAGCTAACATGTCAGGAAAGCATGCGGGCCTAGAAGCTGATATTATCATTGCATCTAAAACAAATGCTGCCCCGGGCCTCACATTCTCATATGAAGTGACCCTGGCTCAGATAGACAGGAAATGGCTTTGGTCTGTTGTGCATAAAAACCCATCCTAGCAACACACTTAAAATTATTCTTTGCAACAACAAAAGTTTTATTTGAATATGAGCCACTGCAAACTCACAGTAAATGTTCGAAATGCCATCATCTTACCTCGTCACACACGTGCACATGTCGGATCATGTACGTTTCGCATCCTGTCAAAAACTCCCACATCCACTGTAGAGGAAAAATTAGGGCATCAGTATAAGTGTATCCATAACATCATTCAATTATCAAACTTGTCTTTTGTATCTGAAATTATTGTTGTCACATTTCTCATAACTATATACCTCGTTCACTCATCTTTCCAACTAACTCAAGTCACATTCATCAACCTTACAGTTAACCTGGCCAATGTCACCTTCCCTTGCATGTTACCACTACACACAACACTTTCTCCTTATTTTGTGCACACCTTAAATTGTAATAAAGTTACTTATATCAATCTTAAACAAAGACAATACCAACTACATTTGAATCATATAGTTCCAAACTGTGCCATCTCCAATTTTGCAGTTGTGCTATGCACGTTAAGAATATTATCTTTGGTGTACAATACATGTTGTATGTTAAACAACTCAGGAAAAGAAGCCGGTCACATTTCTATGAAAATTTCTAAGCTTGGGGTAGGCAGGTTTTGGAATGATACTTTGGAGAAGATTTGTTTTGGAAACAACATAACTGGATAAGACAAGTTTTGGAATCACAGAAAAATCTTTCATGTAATTGTAATGCTGTACTACAGAATGTTAAATCATTAGGTATGCATTCTTAACGAAATAATTCAAAGGCAGCGAATATACAACATATTGTCACATTACCGAAAACAATATACTCAACAGATTATAATAATGAAAGGGAGTCGTTAATAGAAAACACAGTGTAGTATTATACAGTCTGGGGCAGCACAACATTAACATTAAGAGTCGACACTCCGAAAAAGTATACATTGTGACATGTAGTTAAACACAATGATTAATGCACAGTGTAGATCAGCACAACAATCAATTTCCGATACAACACCCGGGACGCTTACATTTTGCAATGTTGTTAAACCCAATTGTGTAATGCTGTATGGTCTGGTTCACCAAACAATCAACATCTTCTGTTTCAACACCATGTGTTACTTCCGCAGTATTGTTGTCCACCAGATCCACATAGAATTATAAATTTGGCTGCTTTTTCTATGTGTTGCCAAAATGTTTGGTTAATAGTTTGTTAAGATCCTTCGATGTTGCTTCTTTCATCTTGTTCCCTTTGCAAACGACTGCAGACTCAATTTCCGTAATGGTGTGACCCTTTTTTTTACAGCACTTCTAAAATTACAGAGGTCTGTTCTGTAATGAACCTCTCCACCAACTACAACCTTCTTTGATTGTCCTCTGCATTGTAAGACAATCCTCTTACATGGCTTAAACTGGAAGTGCCACTTTCCTGGCTTCAACTAAACGTCTTCAATAACTGTATTCCAATCAAAATCTCGACATTCATTCCCTCCTAGCTAAATTACAGTCCCATGTTCTTCAAAAATGTCAACATACTCCTGAGGAGTAACAATCACATTCTTTTTCCTCACCCTCTTCTCAATCCTAGCAAATACTCGATCTGAAGGAAGAAAAGAGTGGCCAGTTACAGGAAAATAAAACTACAAAGTTTCTACATGTGGAGGAGCATGGCAAAGCAATCACTTTGAAGCAATTCCAACAATAATGGAGTTTTTATTTTCACCTCCACAACCATCTGCAAAAAGCCTGATTGTTGTTACGTGAGACTCAAGTGTCAGTACTTTCAAGTGATGGAAGACAGCACTAGCAATTTCGTTAGAAACGTTCACATATTCACTTTGAAACCAGTGACAGATAAAGACATTATGCTTGAGGCTAGGGGATCTTTTGAGAACCCCCTGCAAATAGTAAAATAATATGTGTATAATTGTCTGCTGTAATACGCTGCTTGGTTGGCAACTTTTGGCGCATTAAAGAATGCCATACCGTATCGAAGAAGATGTATGCGTTTCTCGATCATACATGTATTTTTCTACTTATCATCTGTGGCATTCTTACGTGCAATGTCATGTATGCAGTACGAGAACGCATCAGTTGCTGGCTGGCCGAATCCAATGTTGTATGATTCATCGACATAGTTCCTAAAGAAGGGCTTTTGTATCCTGATGTCAAGACTAGCTCAATGAGCATTATACATTCGCCACAGTCTGTTAAGGGAAAGCTCGGATAACAGGTGTACTCTACTGTACCTATCATGGCAGTAGTGTATTTCTAGCAGTTTCAAGCTTTCAATGAACTGGGAAATAGTTCTTCGCTTTTCTTCGTATGTCTTGGAACGAGTATCATCCTAGTTTCTCCTTCAGTGCTTCCCCTTTCATGTAATCTATTTTACAGATATTTTTCACCCTAATTTTGTATGTACCCTCAGGATTCCTAAATATGTATTTTGACACATAGACACTTCTGATGATGAACCACGGCAAAGGAAGGCTTCTATTTCACATAATATATAATTGACATACCTTTCCTGGAACTGTTTTCTTTGACAGCACGACTTCTTTTGGGAGCAGTGGCAGAACAATACATCAAAATTAATTTATCTTGATCTATTAGATTCAGTTTCTTGGACGTACTCCATTGCAAATTGAATGACTGTCAAAGAAAACTAAGCAAATAAATGAAAACCATAAAATAAGCAGAGTATGCTTTAATCAGCAATATACATACACAACATGAAATTCCAAAATGGAATCGGGCCAAGTAAAAAAAAAAAAAAAAAAAAAAAAAAAAAAAAAAAAAAAAAAAAAAAAAAAAAAAAAAAA
>PNEQ01038681.1:66905-93098 GCA_003012365.1 Medauroidea extradentata | reverse complement strand
AATTAATTTCTTTCTTCACTATTCCTAATATTTTGGCCCTGAATATAATTAAAAATGGTAATTTTTCAAAACTATTCATACCATTTTATTATTTGAGTAGTTTGACACATGCTCAGTGCTGTAGTAAGTAGGGTAGTGTTAAGAGGGTAATTGCTTTTACAGCCACAATATCCTTTAACCCTATCTAAAAACGCTACATTAGTATATTTAATGCATGGTAAAGGAACTCAGTGCAAGAGTGCAAGAAAGCACAACATAGTGCAACAAAGTGCATTAAGTAAAATAAAGTTTTGGTTGGGTCGCGTTAGTTCAGATAGGGTTTAGTTAGCTCGAGTTAGGTTATGTCTGGTTAGGTTACATCGGGTTAGGTTAGGTCGGGTTAGGTTATGTTAGGTCGGGTTAGGTTAGGTCAGGTTAGGTTAGGTCGGGTTAGGTTAGGTCGGGTTAGGTTAGGTCGGGTTAGGTTAGGTCGGGTTGGGTTAGGTCGGGTTAGGTTAGGTCGGGTTTGGTTAGGTCGGGTTAGGTTAGGTCGGGTTAGGTTAGGTCGGGTTAGGTTTGTTTAGTTCGGGTTAGGTTAGGTCGTTTTAGGTTATGTTAGGTCGGGTTAGGTTAGGTCGGGTTAGGTTAGGTCGGGTTAGGTTAGGTCGGGTTAGGTTAGGTCGGGTTAGGTTAGGTCGTGTTAGGCTAGCTTACGTTAATTCGGGATATGTATGTTTTAGTAGTCAATGTAATGCATAGTAAAGGTACAAAATACATGTGCCACTTAGTGCTAAACAGTGCAATTTAATGCAATAAAGTTAAACATAGTGCAAGAATATGCATAATAGTTCAAGAAAGTGCAACATATTGCAAGAAAAAGCAACATAGTGGAAGAAAATGCAACATAGTTTAAAGAATCTGTAATGTAGTGCAAGAAAATGCAACATAGTGCAAGAAAGTGTAACATAATTAAAGAAAGTGCAACTTAGTGCAAGAAAGAGCAACATATTGAAAGAAAGTGCAACTTAGTGCATGAAAGTGTAACTTAGTGCAATAAAGTGCAACTTAGTGCAAGAAAGTGCATCTAAGTGCTCGAAAGTGCACCTTTGTGGAACAAAGTGTAACTTAGTGCACAAAAGTGCAATAAGTTCAATAAAGTTTAGGTTAGGTCAGGTTAGATTAAATCGGGTTAGTTTAGGTCGGGTTTGATTAGGTTAGGTTAGGTTAGGTCAGGTTTTATTAGGCCTGGTTAGGTTATGTCGGGTTGGGTTGGGTAGGGTTAGATTAGTTCGGATTAGGCTAGTTTAACTTAATTAGGGATATTTAAGATTTATTAGCCAATATTAAGCCTGGTAAAGGAACAAAGTGCTAGTGACACTTAGTTCAAAACAGTGCCACTTAATGCAATAAAAGCAACATAGAGCAAGAAATTCCAACATAGCGCAAGAAAATGCATCATAGTTTTGAGAGTGCAACATAGTGAAGGAAAATGCAAATTAGTGGAAGAAAATGCAACATAGTGCAAGAAAGTGCAACACAGTGCATGTAAGTATGTCTTAGTGCAAGAAAGTGTAACTTAGTGCAACTTAGTAGAAGAAAGTGCAACTGGTGCAAGAAAGTGCAACTTAGCAGCAAGAAAGTGCGACTTAGTGCAAGAAAGTGGAACTTAGTGCAAGAAAGTGCAACTTGGTGCAAGAAAGTGCAACTCTGTGCACAAAAGTGCAACTTAGTGCAACAAAGTGCAACTTAGTGCAACAAAGTGCAATAAGTGCATTAAAGTTTAGGTTAGGTCCTGTTAGGTTAGGTCGGTTTAGGTTAGGTTAGGTCAGGTTAGGTTACTTGGGGTTAGGTTAGCTCGGGTTAGGTTAGGTCGGGTTAGGTTAGGTCGGGTTTGGTTAGGTCAGGTTATGTTAAGTCTTGTTAGGTTAGGTGGGGTTACGTTAGGTAGTGTTAGGTTAGGTCGGGTTAGGTTAGGTTAGGTCCGATTAGGTTAGGTCGGGTTAGGTTATTTCGGATCATTTTATGTCGGGATAGGTTAGGTCAGGTTAGGTAAGGTCGGTTACGGTTAGGTTGGGTTAGGTTAGGTCGGGTTAGTTTAGGTCGGGTAAGATTTGTTTGGGGTTAGGTTAGGTTAGGTCGGTTTAGGTTAGTTCGGGTTAGGTTACATCGGGTTAGGTTAGGTCGGGTTAGGTAAAGTCGGGTTAGGTTAGGTTAGGTCGGGTTAGGTTATGTTAGATCGTGTTAGGTTATGTCGTGTTAGGATATGTCGGGGTATGTTACATCAAGTTAGATTATGTTAGGTCGGTTTTGGTTTAGTTTGGTTAGGTTATGTCGGATAAGGTTAGGTAAGGGTGGGGTTAGGTTAGGTCGGGTTATGTTAGGTTTGGTTAAGTTAGGTCTAGTTAGGTTAAAACGGGTTAGGTAAGGTTATTTCGGGTTAGTTTAGGTTAGATTATTTCTTGTGTGGTTAGGTTGTTTTAGGTTAGGTTAGCTCGGGTTAGGTTGGGTTTGGTTAGGTTAGATCGGGTTAAGTTAGGTCGGGTTATGTTAGGTCTGGTTAGATTACATCGGATTAGATTAGGTCGGGTTATGCTAAGTCGGGTTATGGCTAGCTTATGATCATTAGGGTTATTTAAGTTTTACTAGTCAATTTAAAGCATTGTAATGGAACTCAGTCCAATTGCAACTCATTGCAAAAAAGGGCAACTTAATGCAATAAAGTGCAACATAGAGCAAGAAAATGCAACATAGTGCAAGAAAGTGCAACATAATTCAAGAAAGGCAACATAGTGCAGATAAAAGCAATATAGTGAAAGAAAATTAAACATAGTGCAGGAAAGTGCAATGTAGTGCAAGAAAATGCTACATTGTGCAAGAAAGTGCAACAAAAAGCAAGAAAGTGCAACATAGTGCAAGAAAATGCAACTCAGTGCATGAAAGTGTAACTTAGTGCAAGAAAGAGCAACTTAGTGGAAGAAAGTGCAACTGAGTGCACGAAATTGCAACTTAGTGCAACAAAGTGTAACTTAGTGCACCAAAGTGCAATAAGTGCAATAATGTCTAGGTTAGGTCGTGTTAGGTTAGGTCAGGTTAGATTAGGTCGGGTTAGGCTAGCTTAAGATAATTAGGGATATTTAAGTTTTATTAGTCAATATTAAGCATGGTAAAGGAACAAAGTGCAAGTGACACTTAGTGCAATATAGTACAACTTTATGCAATAAAGGCAACATAGTGCAAGAAAGTCCAACATAGTGTAGTAAAATGAAACATAGTTCAATAAAGTACAACATATTTCAGGAAAAGGCAACATAGTGGAAGAAATTGCAACATAGTGCAAGAATGTGCAATGTAGTGCAAGAAAATGCAACATAGTGCAAGAAAGTGCATCTTAGTACAAGAAAGTGTAACTAAGTGCATGAAAGTGTAACTTAGTGCAAGGAAGTGCAACTCAGTGCAAGAAAGTGCAACTAAGTGCACGAAAGTGCAACTTATTGCAACAAAGTGTAACTTAGTTCACCAATATGCAATAAGACTTGTAAAGTTAGGTTAGGGCGGGTTAGGTTAGGTCGGGTTAGGTTAGGTCGGGTTAGTTTAGGTCGGGTTAGGTTAGGTTTGGTTACGTTAGGTTTGGTTAGGTTAGGTCGGGTTATATTTGGTCTGTTTAGGCTAGCTTAAGTTATTTAGCGGTATTTAAGTTTTATTAGTCAATATTAAGCATGGTAAAGGAACAAAGTGCAAGTGCCACTTAGTGCAGAACAGTGCAATTTTATGCAATAAAGGCAACATGGTGCAAGAAAGTCCAACTTAGTGCAAGAAAATGCATCGTAGTTCATGAAAGTGCAACATAGTGCAGGAAAATGCAAATTAGTGGAAGAAAATGCAACATAGTGCCTGAAAGTGCAACACAGTGCATGTAAGTACAACTTAATTCAAGAAAGTGTAACTTAGTGCAACTTAGAGCAAGAAAATGCAACTAGTGCAAGAAAGTGCAACTTAGTGCAAAAAAGTGCCACTTATTGCAAAAAGTGCAACTTAGTGCAAGAAAGTGCAACTTAGTGCAAAAAGTGCAACTTAGTGCAAGAAAGTGCAACTTAGTGCAAGAAATTGCAACTAAGTGCACAAAAGTGCAACTTAGTGCAACAAAGTGCAATAAGTGCATTAAAGTTTAGGTTAGGTCGGGTTAGGTTAGGTTAGGTTAGGTTAGGTTACCTCGGGTTAGGTTAGCTCGGGTTAGGTTAGGTTAGGTTAGGTCGGGTTATGTTAGGTCGGTATAGGTTCGGTCGGGTTAGGTTAGGTCGGGTTAGGTTAGGTTATGTTAGGTCGGTTTAGGTTAGGTCGGGTTAGGTTAGGTCTGGTTAGGTTAGTTCGGGTTAGGTTAGCTCGGGGTGGGTTAGGTCGGGGTGGGTTAGGTCGGGTTAGGTTAGGTCGGGTTTGGTTAGTTCGGTTTAGATTAGATCAGGTTAGTTTATGATGTGTTAGGTTAGGTTACCTCGGGTTAGGTTAGCTCGGGTTAGGTTACGTCGGGTTAGGTTATGTTAGGTCGGGTTAGGTTATAATAGGTCGGGTTAAGTTATGTTTGGTCGGGTTATGTAAGGTTAGGTCGAGTTAGGTTAGGTCGTGTTAGGTTAGGTCGTGTTAGGTTAGGTCGTGTTAGGTTAGGTCGTGTTAGGTTAGGTTAGGTCGGGTAAGGTTTTTTTGGGGTTAGGTTATGTTAGGTCTGTTTAGGTTACATCGGGTTAGGTTAGGTCGAGTTAGGTAAGGTCGGGTTAGGTAAGGTCGGGTTAGGTAAGGTCGGGTTAGGTTAGGGTAGGTCGGATTAGGTTAGGGTAGGTCGGGTTAGGTTATGTTAAATCGGGTTAAGTTATGTCGTTTTAGGTTAGGTCGAGTTTGTTACATCGGGTTAGGTAAGGTCAGTTTTGGTTAGGATTGGTTAGGTTAGGTTTTTTTAGGTTACGTCGGGTTAGGTTAGGTAAGGGTGGAGTTAAGTAAGGGTTGGGTTAGGTTAGGTCGGGTTATGTTAGGTCGGGTTATGTTAAGTCGAGTTAAGTTAGTTCGGGTAAGTTTAAAACTGGTTAGGTTAGGTAGGGTTAGGTTATGTCCGCTTAGGTTAGGTCGGGTTAGATTAGTTCGGGTTAGGTTAGGTTTGGTTAGGTTAGGTTAGCTCGCATTAGGTTAGGTTGTGTTAGGTTAATTCGGGGTGGATTAGGTCGGGTTAGGTTAGGTCGGGTTAGGATTGGTCGGGTTAGGTTAGGTCGGGTTGGGTTAGGTTATGTTGGGTTATGTTAGCTCGCATTAGATTACGATGTGTTATGTATAGTCGGGGTAGATTATTTCGGATTAGGTTAGGTCGAGTTATGTTAAGTCGGTTTAGGCTAGCTAATGTTAATTAGGGGTATTTAAGTTTTATTAGTCAATTTAATGCATGATAAAAGGAACTTAGTGCAAGTGCAACTCATTGCATAACAGTGCAACCTAATGCAATAAAGTGCAACATAGTGCAAGAAAATACAACATATATGCAAGAAAGTGCAACATAGTGTAAGAAAGGAAATATAATGCAAGAAAATGAAAAATGTTAAAAGTAAGTGCAACATAGTGCATGAAAATGCAACATAGTGGAACAAAGGCACCATAGTGCAAGAAAGTGGAAGTTATTGCAACAAAGGGCAACTAAGTGCAACAAACTGCAATAAGTGCAATGAAGTATAGGTTAGGTCGGGTTAAGTTAGGTTTGGTTAGGTTAGGTCAGGTTAGGTTAGGTTTGGTAAGGTTAGGTTAATCAGGGTTGGATTATGTCGGGTTAGTTTAGGTCGTGTTAGGCTAGCTTATGTTAATTCGGGATATGTATGTTTTAGTAGTCAATGAAATGCATAGTAAAGGTACATAGTGAATGTGCCACTTAGTGCTAAACAGTGCAATTTAATGCAATAAAGTGAAACATTGTGCAAGAATATGCATAATAGTTCAAGAAAGTGCAACATATTGCATGAAAAAGCAACATAGTGGAAGAAAATGCAACATAGTTTAAAGAATGTGTAATATAGTGCAAGAAAATGCAACATAGTGCAAGAAAGTGTAACATAATTAAAGAAAGTGCAACTTAGTGCAAGAAAGAGCAACATATTGAAAGAAAGTGCAACTTAGTGCATGAAAGTGTAACTTAGTGCAATAAAGTGCAACTTAGTGCAAGAAAGTGCATCTAAGTGCTCGAAAGTTCACCTTTGTGAAACAAAGTGTAACTTAGTGCACCAAAGTGCAATAAGTGCATTAAATTTTAGGTTAGGTCAGGTTAGATTAAATCGGGTTAGTTTAGGTCAGGTTTGATTAGGTTAGGTCAGGTTTTGTTAGGCCTGGTTAGGTTATGTCAGGTTGGGTTGGGTCGGGTTAGATTAGTTCGGATTAGGCTAGCTTAACCTAATTAGGGATATTTAAGTTAAATTAGCCAGTATTAGCCTGGTAAAGGAACAAAGTGCAAGTGACACTTAGTTCAAAACAGTGCCACTTAATGCAATAAAGGCAACATAGTGCAAGAAAGTCCAACATAGTGCAAGAAAATGCATCATAGTTCATGAAAGTGCAACATAGTGAAGGAAAATGCAAATTAGTGGAAGAAAATGCAACATAGTGCAAGAAAGTGCAACACAGTGCATGTAAGTATGTCTTAGTGCAAAAAAGTGTAACTTAGAGCAACTTAGTAGAAGAAAGTGCAACTAGTGCAAGAAAGTGCAACTTAGTGCAAGAAAGTGCAACTTAGTGCAGTAAAGTGCAACTTAGGGCAAGAAAGTGCAACTTGGTGCAAGAAAGTGCAACTAAGTGCACAAAAGTGCAAGAAAGTGCAACTTAGTGCAACCAAGTGCAATAAGTGCATTAAAGTTTAGGTTAGGTCCTGTTAGGTTAGGTCGGTTTAGGTTAGGTTAGGTCAGGTTAGGTTACTTGGGGTTAGGTTAGCTCGGGTTAGGTTAGGTCGGGTTAGGTTAGGTCGGGTTAGGTTAGGTCGGGTTAGGTTAGGTCGGGTTATGTTAGGTCGGGTTAGGTTAGGTCGGGTTAGGTTAGGTCGTGTTAGGTTAGGTCGGGTTAGGTTAGGTCGGGTTAAGTTAGGTCGGGTTATGTTAGGTCGGGTTAGGTTAGGTCGGGTTAGATTACATCGGATTAGTTTAGGTCGGGTTATGCTAAGTCGGATTATGGCTAGCTTATGATAATTAGGGTTATTTAAGTTTTACTAGTCAATTTAAAGCATGGTAATGGAAGTCAGTCCAATTGCAACTCTGTGCAAAACAGTGCAACTTAATGCAATAAAGTGCAACATGGAGCAAGAAAATGCAACATAGTTCAAGAAAGTGCCACATAGTTCAAGAAAGGCAACATAGTGCAGGTAAAAGCACAATAGTGAAAGAAAATTAAATGTAGTGCAGGAAAGTGCAACGTAGTGCAAGATAATGCAACATTGTGCAAGTAAGTGCAACAAAAAGCAAGAAAGTACAACATAGTGCAAGAAAATACAACTCAGTGCATGAAAGTGTAACTTAGTGAAAGAAAGAGCAACTTAGATGAAGAAAGTGCAACTGAGTCCACGAAATTGCAACTTAGTGCAACAAAGTGTAACTTAGTGCACCAAAGTGCAATAAGTGCAATAATGTCAAGGTTAGGTCGTGTTAGGTTAGGTCGGGTTAGTTTAGGTTTTGTTATGTTAGGTTAGGTTAGGTCAGGTTAGGTTAGGTCAGGTTAGGTTATTTCTGGTTAGGTTTAGTTAGGTCCAGTTAGGTTTGCTCGGGTTAGGTTAGGTCGGTTTAGAATAGGTCGGGTTAGGCTAGCTTAAGTTAATTAGGGATATTTGAGTTTTATTAGTCAATATTAAGCATGGTAAAGGAACAAAGTGCAAGTGCCACTTAGTGCAGAACAGTGCAATTTTATGCAATAAAGGCAACATGGTGCAAGAAAGTCCAACATAGTGCAAGAAAGTGCATCATAGTTCATGAAAGTGCAACATAGTGCAGGAAAATGCATATTAGTGGAAGAAAATGCATCATAGTGCAAGAAAGTGCAACACAGTGCATGTAAGAACATCTTAATTCAAGAAAGTGTAACTTAGTGCAACTTAGAGCAAGAAAGTGCTACAAGTGCAAAAAAGTGCAACTTAGTGCAAGAAAGTGCAACTTAGTGCAAGAAAGTGCAACTTGGTGCAAGAAAGTGCAACTAAGTGCACAAAAGTGCAACTTAGTGCAAGAAAGTGCAGTAAGTGCATTAAAGTTTAGGTTAAGTTAGGTCAGGTTAGGTTAGCTCGGGTTAGGTTAGCTCGGGTTAGGTTAGGTCGGGTTAGGTTAGGTCGGGTTAGGTTAGGTCGGTTTAGGTTCGGTCGGGTTACGTTAGGTTATGTTAGGTCGGTTTAGGTTAGGTTGTGTTAGGTTAGGTCTGGTTAGGTTAGGTCGGGTTAGGTTAGCTCGGGGTGGGTTAGGTCGGGTTAGGTTAGGTCGGGTTTGGTTAGTTCGGTTTAGATTAGATCAGGTTAGTTTATGATAGGTTAGGTCAGGTTTGGTTACCTCGGGTTAGGTTATCTCGGGTTAGGTTACGTCGGGTTAGGTTACATCGGGTTAGGTTATGTTAGGTCGGGTTAGGTTATATAAGGTCGGGTTAGGTTATGTTTGGTCGGGTTATGTAAGGTTAAGTCGAGTTAGGTTAGGTCGTGATAGGTTAGTTCGGGTTAAGCAAGGTCGGGTTAGGTTTGTTTTGGTTAGGATAGGTTTTTTTAAGTTAGGTTTGGTAAGGTTAGGGTAGGTCGGGTTAGGTTAGGTCGGGTTAGGTTAGATCGGATTAGGTTATGTCGAGGTCGGTTTAGGTTAGGTCTGGTTAGGTTAGGTCAGTTTAGGTTAGTTCGGGTTACTTTAGTTCGGGTTTGGTTCGTTTGGGTTAGGTTAGGTTGGGTTAGGTTAGGTTGGGTTAGGTTAGGTCGGGTTATGTTATGTTAGGTCGTGTTAGGTTAGTTCGGTTAAGGTTAGGTTATGTCGGGTTAGGTTTGGTCATGATAGGTTATGTAGGACTAGGTTAGGTCGGGTTAGGTTAGGTTGGGTTAAGTTAGTTTAGGTCAGGTTAGTTTAGGTCGGGTTAGATTAGGTTTGGTTAGGTTAGGTTTGTTTAAGTTAGGTTTGGTTAAGGTTAGGTTAGGTCGGGTCATGTTAGGTCGGGTTAGATTCGGTCGGGTTGTTAGGTTATGTTATGTTAGGTTGGTTTAGGTTAGGTCGAGTTAGGTTAGTTATGGTTAGGTTAGGTCGGGTTTGGTTACTTCGGGTTAGGTTAGATTGGGTTTTATTTAGGTCGGTTAGTTTAGGTCGGGTTAGGTTACGTTAGGTCGGGTTAGGTTAGGTTAGGTCGAGTTAGGTTAGGTCGGGTCAGGTTAGGTCGGGTTAGGTTAGGTCGTTTTAGTTAGTTCGGTTATGTTTAGGTTAGGTCGGTTTATGTTATGTCATTGTAGGTAAGGTCGGGTTGCGTTATGTCGGTTAAGGTTAGGTTAGGTCGGTTTAGGTTGGGTTGAGTAAGGTTAGGTCGGGGTTAGCTTAGGTTATGTCGGGGTTAGGTTATGTTAGGTCGGGTTATGTTAGGTCGGTTTAGGGTAAGTAACGGTTAGGTTTAGTATAGGTTAGGGTAAGTAACATTGGGTTAGGTTAGGTCGAGATAAGTTAGGTGAGGTTGGGTCAGGTCAGGTTACTCTTGCTTATGTTAATTAGGAGTATTTACTTTTGATTAGTCAATTTAATGCATGCTGAAGTATCTTAATGCAATAAAGTGTCATAAAGTGCAACATAATGCATGAGAGTGCTACTTAGTGCAAGAAAGTGCAACGTAGTGCAAGAAAGTGGAACTTAGATTAGTGCACAATTTTTTTAAGGTAGTGGTAGAATGGGTTTGATTAGGTTTGTTAGGTTAGGTTGCTATAAGTGAGGTTGGGTTAAGTTATGTTGGGGTGGGGAAGGTAGGGATAGGGAGGGTTGTGGTAGGTTTAGTATCATTAGGTTGTGTAGGGTTACGTTAGGTTGTGTTGGGTTAGGCCTGATTCACAATGCGCAGTCAGCAGTCGACTGCTAGCAGTTGGCAGTCGGCAGTCGAATACAATTCACAATGCGCAGTCAGCAGTCGACTGCTAGCAATTGGCAGTCGAGTACAATTCACAATGTGCAGTCCAGCACTCGTTACGTTTTTTGCATTATTTTTAAAAACTGCTGTTTAATAATCGGCCATGTTTTGAACATATTGTTTTTGAATTTGTAAAATTGCTTAATTTGCTTTTAGAACCATATAAAATCTCTTAAAACAATATTTGTTTACATCATGTGATTACGAAAGTAACGCCTGATTGGTTGGAATTTTTCGGCAGTCGGCAGTCCAGTAGTCAGAGATAAAGTTCGCCATCTCCGACTGCTGAACTGCGGACTGTTCGACTGAATACACACATTTTAATGTACGTACATATTAATCTCTGACAGCCGACAGCGGACTGCCGACTGCGCATTGTGAATCGGGCCTTAGGTTGGGTAAAATTATGTAGTGTTGGGCTAGTTTGGCTTAGGTTTCGCAGGATTAGGTTATGTTAGGTACAGTTAGGTTGGGGTAGGTGATTTGTTTGGGTAGGGTTAGGTTAAGTACGCTTTAGTTATATAGTGTGATCATTGAACAATTCCTGAAATGGGTTCGTAATACAAACAGAACAGTTTTTTTGGATATACGACATAGCGGGCGAATATTACCGTATTGCATATATGACTACACTCCTTTCAATAATATTGTCTGTACGTTTCATTTTATGTATGTTGACTACAGCTTACAGGCTTGTAGTCCTATTTTTTATTTTGTTTTAATAGCGGGGTTTTCGCAATACCACAACATTTGTCTGCAAATGCGTAGCCTATGTCCAAAAAACTTTTCTGGTTTTAGATAGTTTTGGTAGGATAAAGTTGGTGCAAGTTAGTGCATGCTGGTGCAACAGTGCAGGAAAATACAATTTATTACAAGAAAGTGTACCTCAGTGCTGGCCAGTACAGATCAGTGCAGGTTAGACTTAAGATGGGGTAAGTGATGGAA
Source organism: Medauroidea extradentata (assembly GCA_003012365.1). Lineage (NCBI taxonomy): Eukaryota > Metazoa > Arthropoda > Insecta > Phasmatodea > Phasmatidae > Medauroidea > Medauroidea extradentata. Next base: position 82,049 of record PNEQ01038681.1, on the reverse strand, counting down.
GAGAAGGAATGGATACAGTAACGAATAACGTTGGGTAACATACGGGTTAGGTTATGTATGGATTAAGTTAGGTAGGTAGGGTTGTGTTAACTAGGGTAAGTTAATTAGGGTTAGGTCAGTTATTAGGCTAGTTTACATTATGGTTGGGTTTGATTAGGTAGAGCTTTGCTTAGGTTACGATATGTTTGTGTCAGGTTAGGTAGGATTGTATTAGGTTAGACTGTGTTAGTTACATTTGGTCATCTGGCAGTGTAACTTAGGCAATTTAAACATTAGCCTTAATGTTTGTAATTGTTTATTATTTTTTGTAAATTAACTGACAATTAAAGTCTTGTATTAAAACTATTTGAACCTAACAGTAACTTTTGAAAATTTCTTCACTCAGCACAAATACAAATAATTTTTAGTAGACAATGTTACACTATAATATCAAAGTAACCCCGGTTACTAGTTTAAGTGGACTCAGTATCTGCCCTTCAAAAGAGTTGCACGTGTTACGGTTTTTTTTTTATAATATAAAATTTGACATACATTATGTACTACTATATGTACTACTATTTGATATATATTAAATACTTTACTAAATGCGACGAAGGCAGTATGTATGTACGTGTGTGTGTATATATATATATATATATATATATATATATAATATATATATATATATATATATAAATTGTGCGAATGTGTGGGAGAGGGGGTGTATGTGTATTCGTTTCGTGTTGTTTCGTCGCTATTTTTAACCTTGTAAGTTTTTTTATTTATAAACAACGGGCCTCAATGACCCAAAGGTTCTTGCAAAAGAGGCAATATGTACATTACAAATTTGCTGGCTAAGCCATGAGCATGAGTAGTACAATTGTAGTCTATATTTACTTGATACTAATCTGAAATAAAAACTAACACTTACATATAACTACAAAAAAAAAAAAAAAGAAGGAAGAGAGTAAAAAACCTAAATGGATTTCGTAACCCTACGTGTACAAAACACTGTGGTAAATGAAGTCTCCTGTTGTGCTGCATAAGTGTCATTCTTTTATAAATGTGTTTATATAAATTTTTTAAAGGTTAATAATATATGAATGTTTGCACCCAACTTATAAAATTTTCTGACTACTTGCAATCATTTTAATGTATTTTTGAAAACTTGAAATATTTTGTTATGTTTATGTATAATAACTTGTATTTGCTTTGTTTTTTATGTGTTTGTGTCAGTCTTGAAATTTAAAGTAATTGTAACAAGTTATAACCTATCTATTCTGATGTATTTATGACAACTCCACTCTAGTAAGCGCTAGAAATACGAGATGTTATGTACATAAATAAATAAAAATAGAACGCATCATACACGGGTTACATTTTGTGCGCTCAAACTGACGTTTTTGACCTTCCCAGACTAACGTCGTGACTTTTTATAACCGCCCTGTAATGCATATTTCAGGGATTCCTGAGTTTCAACTGTGATAGACCTAATTGTTTTTCATTAAAATTCCTAATCATTCTATTTTTCTTACGTTAACGTGATACGAATTACTTGCAATAACTCAAGTTTTATTTTCCTCGAAATTCTCTTCCTTCCACTCCACATATTTTTTTCGCTCGTCTTGCGTTACCGAGGACCTAGATCCTGCACAGAACCTGTTCGACCAGCACGCGATCTCTTGAGAAAGCTCTGAACTTCCAGGACGTGGCCATTCGTGACGTCTGGACAATCCCTGCCTTTGTTTGTAGTAAAAACTTCATGTTTCGTAAAATATTTTATTTACTACTCCAAGGAATGCTATGGAAAAAATCATGAACATCAACAGCCCTTAAAACAATCTAAATGTAATAGGATAAATCCTGTGTGAAGTACAAACACCAAACATACAATAATTTATGGCCTTATCTTACGGCAAAGAGTTGATATGTTTACAATTCGAAAATTATAAACATATATAAGTGTAAATACAATGTGTGTGTGTGTGTGTGTGTGTGGAATTTTGCAGTTGGTGGTGGCGGGGGCGAAAATGCCTCTCTCGTGTCTTCCTTGCTTCCGAGATTAGGCTTCTGCATAACAGACTTCGCTGTTATAGACACACCCCTAACAAAAAAAAATAATCTTTTGCTGTTAGCCATAGTCGAAAATTGCTGAAGAGTTCGACCGCATACAAGAAATATGTAGGGTCAGTGATTTCTAGTGAAACGAATTTTGCCCCACTTTGTTTCAGTGCCTTACGTGCACATCTGCAGTTCTGCTTCGTGATCAGTGATTGGATATTTTAACTCTCTCGAGCCTTGGGACTCTACCGGCAAATCACCGCGGTGAGGTGTTGTAGAGACTTTATTGTAACTGGCTCAGACAAATGATGTACGGCTCTTCATATATACACGCTGCCAATAATCATGAAGTATAACTGCAGATGTGCACGATATCCTTAAAGACACTGTAGTTTCTTGCAACATATTATACGTCTGACACAACTTAGCTGTCTCCAGACAACTAGCAAGCATCTAATATTACAATAGCGGGATTCCTATTGGTTCAGTGAAACAGGGCAACAGCTCCACGTACAAGAGAACATCAGTAATAACTAGACACCTGAAAATTCGCGTTTTCTTTTAGGCGCAAGCTAGAATTCCAGAAACTATAGGTCTGCATTACGATCACAATTAGCCGTTGATTTACTCGACACTTCCTGGAAGTATGTGAGCAAATAATAAAACTATAACTAAACACAGGCCCATTTGACTTTGTCAGTGACAACTAATAAACAGCTGCTATCGTGTTCAGTGCACACATATTCTTGGAGGCTAACCTAAAGGTCAGTGAACCCGCCAATTTTTCCGGCCTCTAGTAATAATGTAATAAGCTGAACCTGTGCTGAAATCCAGTAAGCAGTCAAGTTTTCCCGCGATAAACCATCATCTCTAACCATGCGTAAAGTCATGCAACAATCGACAAGACTCCATTGACGTGTACAGCCTTGAACGCAATCTGAGGTGTGTTTGGCCATTACACCTTATGAGATTATAGTTAAGTGTTCGACTTCATTACTTGAGATTGGTCATTAAACAGTTGAAATTTTAATTATGGGGTAAGAACAATCCTCGCTGCGAGCCACGACATTGTACAGAAAACGTTGAGGGAGCGATCAACAATTTGCTGTAGTCTGCAGTTAGGGAACAACCCGAAAATTTCCGGTCATTAATTAACTATGCCCAGTTGAGTTGAAGATCGCCTTTGGGGCCAAATTAGTCTCGAAAATCTGTGATCACGTTGGCTTTTGCAGTGGGATTCTGTGTACCCATATGGTCCTGAAGGAGACCGCCAGATAGCTACCAATGTAAACATCACACAGTAAAAAAAAAGAATATAAATACAGGAGTTACTTAAATAAATTAAGGAGAAACAATTTCGATGCTGTCAAAATGCAATTAGTGCCAATGTTATTCGTATTTCATTTTTATTCATCGAATCCTAATTCTCAAAAGAATACAATATTAAAAATATGGATATCACAATAATTTACCTATCAACACTAACTATGAAAATTACCTTTACACAATAATAAAATTTTGTTAAACAAACATTAAAGAGAAATAGAATTCTGCACGTTCCTTAAAGCCGACATGGCTTCCATAATTTACACAGAAAGAAATCACACAGGTAAAAAGATTAATTACATTTTCTTTCAAATTCCTTGTACCCAGTATAGCTCCTCTACTGAAAAATTATTTTTAAGGATTTAAAAATACAGTAATTAGAACTAAGTTTTTGATGGCGCCAGAACACCAAATAATACTCTTAACATTTTCTTTAACAGCCAATATAACTTCACAAACGAAAATATTCTATTAATTTCACTATGGCGGCCATAACACCTACATGAAAATAATTCATTGCAAGAATTTAAACAAAATACTAACATGGCATGTCATAGATATACCAACTATTTGTGTCACCAATATGAACAACCTAACTTGAATATTTCTTTTACTACAAAGCAACAGTCTGAAATTAAATTTAACACCTTAATTATCCTGCAGAAACCCATCGGGTATAAATTAGTTCATTAATTTAGGCAAAAATTAAACTAAAGACACAATACTTTGACAAATTTTGGGGTTAATTTGCACCACTATTTTCTGTTTAAATTAAATATTTGAAGCTTTTTTTAACATACAAAATTCTCCATTCACTGCAGAAGTAATTAACTACACTTGAATGTAAAGGGTTTCTTGACATTTTCATTTGAATTTAAATTATTTAGGTGATGCAAAGTTACCCAGGCAGGGGCAAAGTATCCTCACTTTACGGTACTTAACATATTCTGAGTCTCACCCTCGCCATCTCTGGCACATCATCATCTTACACTCGCATTTCTACGTAAAATAGGCTCCCTTCCCCAGTCAAAGTCTTCTAGGTGATGGGAGACTGGAAACAGCGTCGGAAGCCGAAGTGACAGAAGTTTCAAACAACGGCGGATGTAGACACACACTGCTCCAGTAGAACATCAACATAACACAAGCACTGCCCTCTATTCTGGAGACACTGGGGGCTTGCTGATAAATGGGTGTAGCGCCGCGGGGAGGGGTGCGCCGAACATCCAACCAGCCGACCGAAGTTATTCACGAACCAGCTGAACAATCATGACACAGCAGACGGATCAGTAGATCCAATCGTCTTCAACCTAACTCCATTTAGTCGAAATCCGGGCGTGTCATGACATTGTTGCTATACGTGGCATTCATACACCGGTCTTCGATGTCGTACAAGGTAGTATTTCCTGTACAACATATAGGGTAAAGTTCTATGTCCAAATATTTGGAAGTCCGATCCTTTGTTATGACATCATACGTCTCCACAAGCAGCACAAACCGGGGTAATCGTGGCGTAACATTTTGTGCGACAATCAAGGTAGAATAGGTTGGTTGAATATTTTCATTAATAACTGTTACAGCAGGTGAAACACCCGTGTCAGTAGTTTTGTAACGGTACGATAATAACATGACATAGTTCAGTAACGGCGTACCAGCATCTTCACCGGCTCAGTCAAGTATAGGTACGTTTGTCTGACGAAAGACGAAAGTTAGGCACATCAATAATCATTGGAACCCAGCGAACAGTCAGCATTTCCCAAGAAAATCTCTCTTATCCTATGTCTCTCTCTAAAGTAACTTCAGAAGAGATGCTGGCTGGGGAATATGCCAGCCATTAAGGGCGCCGCCTACCTACGCGTTAGAGGCCCAGAAGTGACGGAGACATACAGACGGCCTTGAAACGAGAATCAAATACCGTATCGCCTCAACAAGCCAAGCTCTGAAATAGCGTGCAAGGTTCCCGCCAAACCGTTGTTACTATGGGATACTAAGCTGTGATCATATAATTTTATTGGTGGAATGTCTGCAGCAGAGTTCAGTACACATCGCAGTTAGAGTTTCACATACATCCGGTTATTACATTTTGAAGAACAGCAGTCCGAAAAGGCCGTTTTTAACTATGTTGGAGGGCTCAGAAACAGTGTTTTTAATAATCATAGTGCCGTGACAATGAGGTTCTGACCTTGTCTGAAGTGTATTTTCATTTCGTACGTTGGCACAATGGGCACACGTGGTATAGTTTCGAAGAAAAAACCTGTTTACCAACACACTGCCACGCATTTGCAGCGTGAGGTAGGCGACCGCATTGAAGTTTTCCACGTTTCGTTAATTATTATTTAGAATTATAGCTCATTATTTAAACTTGTAGTTCTTTATTGTCTCACACAAATGTTCAACGAAAACCGTATCATATCTGAAGATGCTCATTCGTCTCCTTCCAAGGCGATCCGGGTGCGATTCCCGGCGGGGTTGATCCCCGGATTTTCGCATGTGGGAATCGTGCCGGACGATGCCATTGGTCGGCGGGTTTTCTCGGGGATCTCCGGTTTCCCTCGTTCTTTCATTCTGGCGCTGCCCCATACTCATCTTATGTCACCCCTCATCAGCGCTAAAGAACTCGATGTTGAGCGCTGACCAAAAACCTCTCGCTCACTCTCTCTAGGAATGCTGTAAAATATCTGGAAAAGTAGATTGTTTGATAGGTTCCTACGTGCTATGTATTACTCTAAAAATTTATCGATATTGGCTTTTTTAAGTATCGGCTCTCTCTTCAACATGTCCAGCTATAAATGCACAGCTTTAACTCAGAACGTGTTTGGTTTGCCCAAGTTTATACGAGTCACATATTACATCATCCATTAATAGTAGGCCAAAGGTACTGCAGTTTATTGAAGTCAATGCTGACTGGAGATATTTTCCCGAATAAATAATTTTTTGCATGTTTGTTCAAACATCGTAGCTTTAAAATTACTTATGTGTTGCATGTTTTATCGAGTTACCCTTAATTAAGGCCCTTTCACACTATCAACAAATTTTGCTTCAATTATCTTTCAAATTTATTGAATTAAATTTCTTGAATTCTGACGTCATAACCGCGGCCATTTCGTCCTTAAATGTATTGAATGTCCTGAATTTTGCTAAAGATTTTATTTTCGAAAAAGTTTGAAATATTCTTGAAACAAAATATTTAAGGATATAAAAGAGGTTTTCCTAACACTATTAATTCAAATAACATGTATATCGTATTCTGTATGCGAAATGTACAATATTAAAAATAATTACAAGCATTATTTATTTAAAAAAATATATACCGTGATAATGAGAATTTCTATATTGGCTATACCAATGTTTTTGTGTCGTGCAGGTTATAAGATAATTATAAAAGAGCTACATTTTTTGTGACATTTGTTTATAAATTGTGTGATAACATTTCAAAGGGTACCTTCACAATATTTATTGAATCAAATTTCTTGAATCGTCGTGCTAGTCAATAAATTTAATTTAAGAAATCGATTAGAATAAATATTTGATCGTGTGAAATGTCAATAATAATAATAATAATAATAATGCAATGATGTCTAGCGTGCAGGTTGGTATTCTCGGGAGATGTTTCTCTTAGTCTAGTCGTGGCTCTCGCCTAGTGTTCCTCGCCTCCACAGCGACATTCTGCGAGTCCTTATCGCCAGCCTCGGGCAAAGACTTCTGAGAAAGCACTTGTAGAGTATTAAATTTGTCTCTCTCCGGCGAGCGCAGAGCGCGGCAGCTTCGACCTCCCTCACGAACCGACCAATGGCGACGAGCGACAGCCAGGCAGGGCAGACGGTTAATGAAGAGAGGTATTTGCGATAGACGCGGCGGGCGATATCAGGCACGACGAACCCCAGGGGCTGTGACGTTAATATTTAACGACTGGTAGAAAGGTCGGCCCCAGTGGGGACTTCAACATCACCGGGGAAGAGAATGTCTGATAGACTGATGAACGTCGAGACAGACGACGCGACGAAGGAAGAGGGCCTCGAGCAATTACTCTTGTTTTCTCTGTCGCCCTGGGATTCCGCTGTTACGATTAGATTACCCCTGGAGCTCGTGTGTTTGCAGTGGCGCAGTGCTTCCTAGCCTCTTCCCTGAATAAACACCAGCGCTATCAGGCAGGCTCGGCTTGGCTGAGACCTGGGGCACACGCTCTGAAGACTGTCCTGCTAGAGTCTTGTACGCCTTGTTTCCAAACTCAACACTCTATTTGCATCATTTAGTTTCAATGCCTAGAATTATTGGTATATCGCGACAATTTTTTGTGCCAACATGCATTCCATTGAAAACGCTGTGGTTTCATGCGAGATGTATGTTTGGGCGATAATACACCTGACACGACGTGGCTGTCTGCAGACCAATAACAGGCGTAAGATATTACAATAACGGGATTTTTATTGGCTTAGTCAAATAAATCTACGTACAAGTGAGAACAAGGCAGATGTTTTTTCTGTCCTGAGGCAAAACACTATAAATCCAGTAACAAACCTACATCTTACGTAATGGATACGAGTAAAATTTTCTCCGTGTTCAAATATCAAATTACACCAGTTTTCATGGCGGGCGGCTGAACGGCATAGAAGTTGATGCACTGCAGTGCTACCTAGAGACAAGTTGGCGAGTTAGAGTAAAGTGGATAGCATTAAAAACCTTCTCCATGAAAGAATTCATACAGGAGCCAAGTTTCATGATCGGTCAAACGGTGTCGGCGTTTATCGACCTCGTGCATGCATACATTCATACATGTATACCAACATCCATCTCACGAGAACGAGCGTGGAAATAAACAACGCCTCTCGGAGACTAGTTAAGAATTACAAGAAAGATAGGTTAAAGTGTGGCGTCGCTTGTTTACCACAACAAGGATACAAGGAAACCTCGTTCCTGCGTTCCTAATGAAGTGTTAGAGCCACGATTTTATGGAGAAAAGATTTTGGCAATGGACCCCTGATTATCGCGAAAACATTTTTGCCCCACTTTGTTTCAGTGCCTTACGTGCGCACCTGCAGATCAACTTCTTGGCTTTTAGCAGGTTGTGTTTATCCAGAGTTATTATTCATTTGACTGTGCCAATAAGTACATGGATAACTGTGACACATCAAGTCTGTGATTTGCGGGTTTTACCTCAAGACGATGGGTGTTAAGGCAGCCAATCACTGACCACATAGCAGAGATGGAGGTGTGCACATAAGGCTATGAAACCTAGTGCTGCAAAAATGTTTTCGCGAAAACTACCGGGCCCTAACTATACTGCGTGCAACTGCTTATTCACTTGGTACAGCTACAAGATACTTAACTACACCGGCTAAATACGACATATGCTGGAATAATCCATTAATCAGATAAAGTAGTAATTATAAGAAACGAAAATTTGGCGGGGAAAATATACATGATTGGTTTGATTTCAGAACGCTTTCACTGCCGTCTGCGTTTATGATTTAATTATTACAGTTCTGACGAGTCTTTGAGTAGGGGGGGAGGGAAAGTTTACTTGCGAATTAAACATATTTTTGTCGTAGTAATATTAATTTTATTGGCCCATCAAAATAACAAATCTCTCATTAAACAGATACGTAGCAAATGATCAAAGGAGTTCTGCCAAATTACGTGTTAGTTTAATCTACCTTGCTCCATAAACTTTTCGTAAAATTCTAGTTTCTCTAAAGATTATAACAAAATAATTTACATGTGTATTGTAGTTCTGTATGTATATAGGGAACAGTCGTGCAAAATTTGCCTTATTATCTTGGAACAGACTAGACTCAATTGACCTGTTCAGCCTTGAACACAATCTGAGATGGCCTTGGACGTTGGACCTTATGAGATTGTAGTTACGTATTTGAATGCTTTCGTTGCGATCGGACACTTTACCACTGGAATTATAATTACTGTCCAGAGGTGTTCACCGCTACAGCCCACGACATTGTATAAGACATTGACGAAGAGAACAACAGCTTGCAGACTAGTCTGTAGTCAGTAAATAATGCGACATTTGCTGGTATTTACATACGTCTACACCCTGCAACGCTATACAGATGGTCCAGAAACTACCAAAAAATAAGCACACTTACATCGCGAATCCTGGTCTAAATTAAGAGATAAAATGCTAGTGGCAAAATGTTGTACGAATTTTAACGTGCCGCAATGTGGTAATACTTCACGGAAATAGTCCTCTCTTGCGCTAACGTTCAGGTATTATTTTGTGTATGTTACATCAAGTAAGCGAAGAATCATGTTTGGACTACTCGATATTTTAAACTGCACCCATTATACGCAGGTCAGAACATTAATAGTAAAATGAGTAACAACTGTGTGGCGCGCAAGAGAGAACTAACTACAGTGCTGTGTTGCCACATTTCGCACGTAAAATGTCATCTTACAACATTTTGCCACAAACATTTTCGTCTCCAGTTCAGCCCAAGATTTACGTGGCGCTTACTATGCAGTTGTTTCTGTACGCCCTGTATAAGTATCAATATGCAAGACATGCTCAGGGCAGTTCTGTAGTTCCTACAAGGCACGGTGAGGCACAGCTCGTGTCTCCTCCGCCAGAGTCTGGTGGCTCTCAAACTGCACATTCAGCTGGCAATGGTCCGGGCCATTTCACGGCCCGCTCGTCCCACCCAGCACGCCCCATTTGACAGGCCGGGTGTGCTGGGTCAGAGGTGGGCTTCTTAGACCTTGTGCACAGTCTACGAGCGCTGGAGACTTCCGTGAATTGATTTGACCACATGTAAGTCATCACGGAATGATTTTTTTTTGCAATGGGGGTGTATGGCAAACTGAATGGTTTTGTTCAATATACGTAAAGCTGGTGGCTTTTGGTGAAAATAATTATTCAACATTTTGTTTCAATGCCTCATGTGAACATTTGCAGCTCTGCTTCTTGGCCAGTGATTGGCTATTTTTAATTCTCAACGTCCTGGGGATATACCCGCAAAGCACAGACGTGTGGTGTCGGAGTAACCTTGTTCTCATTGGTTCAGGCAAATGAGCGACGCCTATGCACAAATACACTCTGCAAATAGCCAGGAAGCAGAGGTGCAGATGTGAGCGTTCTGCATTGACAACAAGTGCTGTATAATACTTTTCACCAAAAAACACCAGTTCTAAATATACGTTATTGGTAGCGAGGTTGGTAGCAATGGTGTTTATCCAACAAAATCAGTTTGTCCCCAATGTAAGATTTCAGTTAAATATCAATAGGGACCCAATAAATTCGCTTTCTCGTTTGGGTACAAGTAAGAATTCAAACAACAATACGTTCGTGTAACTTCCGCTTGTCCTATTTGACACCTTCTGGAGGAGTATAAAATAAGTACAGATATTGATTTATTGAGGAACAACTTGATTGTTGTCTAGGTTACAACGTTCGTTGAGCATGTCAGAATACTTTTTAACGCTGCAGGCTGCTGATTGTAAGTTATATTGTTACTTTATTTTACAGAGCCACTGATAGTGTAATATCTGACAGCTGTAGATAAGTATGATGTGTCGGAGAGTTTTTAACCAACCATGTTTGCTGCAAGAAACTGCAGCGTTGTCAAGAGAATGTTATTATAAAAAGTTCTCGCTGTAAACCACCATGTACGATAATATGTAAGTAAGCAAATACGAACCTTGTCATGTTACGTCACTTTGTCAGCAAGCAGTCATTGAGCAGTTACTGTCTGCTTAGCTACACATATATTCTTGTGGCTTACCAGCTACATATGTGCACATAAGACTTTGCTGCAGCATACTTGGGCAAAAAAAAAAAAAAAACATTTGCGAAATTTGGGTGCCCCTAGCTGTAACACTTAAACCCTATTTATTTTCATAGTTTGCAAATACAGAACGTTGACAAAATTTGAAATAACTTTTAAATTCAACTTTCGTAAGTTTGTCTTCTTGAAGTGCCAAAAATTACCAATTTTTTTAAAATTAAACGTGTGCAAACATACAGCCCCGTAAATGATTTTACCTAGCTAAGTGACGTGGAGTTTAAATAGGGTATAACTGTCAACGTTAATTACTTTTCAACGGAATGCCGATTTCAAACAAACACTATTATTCGTGAAACGTTTTGGGCAAATACAGTTATGTGAGAAAATATGTTAATTTTAAAATTTTAGTTGTTAATAAATGTAATAATGTCTTTAAAATATCATACATCACATAATTTTTTTTTAAATAAATTTACATTACTATATTTTTAACAGACTTTACTCAGAAAACTTATAGAGTGCAAGAGTATTCCTTTAAATAATTTACTAGGAATTAGAGTGTTTCAACGCTGATACGCTATTTAAACTCTGGCGCTTGTCTAGGATAATAACTATAGAAACAATTGAATGTGACATTAGATGTTAACTTTTAAATACAGTTAAATCCATACACCGTTGTCATTACTTAGAATAATGTTGCCGCAGTGGTAAAAGTACTCTTCTCCCGCCATAGCGATCCGGGTTCGATTCCCTGCATATGGGAATCTTGCCGGACGATAACACTGGTAAGCGGGTTTTTTTCAGGAATATCCCGTTTATCCCACCCCTCTTATTCCATGCTGACTACGGGGCCCCCGATATATGTATGTCTTCAGGGTAAAACACACTGCCCCTCGCCTACCCTCCTCATATTACTAAAGGCCATTTTTTTTCAAATTGTAGAGTGGAAATCATAAAATATCTAAGTGCCAAAATATAACGAATTTCGTTAATTACATCAAAATGAACACAGTGTTAGCGCCTTTTTTTCTGTAAGAGCTAAATACCTGTAATTATCTTAATAGTTTTTACGTTCGTTGAAAGATAACATGTCCCATACGTATTCATAGTCTAGCATCGCTGATTTTCACTTTTATTGAAAAGCATAGGTATATATTTAGCACTTAATCATTTAGAATTTCCACTCTATAATTAAATAACGACATATAAATCCAAGTTGGCTGGCATAAAAAACTACGAAGGTATTCTAAAGTGCCCAGTTCTTCGGGATTGGCCGATAAAGCGCTTAAATTACGCGATGTATATCCACCGTAGGCGAAATCACTCCCAGATTCAATAACGACTAGGCTACACCGCAAGAGCACTGCAGAGCGAATCTCTCCCAGAGCCGAGCCGTACAGCATCCCAGGAAGTTCTCCTGCGTCATTTCCGGCAGTACAGGGAGGGCCCATTTGACAGGAGTGGCCCGCGGGAGGGTTTCATTCGCTCGCACGGCACGGTTGCTCCGAATCCTATGACCTGCACGTCACAGCTTCTGAACTTCTGTCCCGTGAATTTATAGCATCAGCAGCACCATATGACGGGTGTACTTAGGCCGCGTTTCGTTCAAAACTTGACGCTTTGGTGATATAAATGGCTATTCCAGACCTCCATGTACTCATAACCGCACTGGGAACGGAACAAATTCGTGCCCTCGTTTTTGAAGCGCAAGGTACTTAAAATCAAAACGAGAAACAAAAGTGGCTATATGACGAAGAAGCCAAATTTGAAGATGGTATTTGAAAGTTTTTATGTAAAGTATGTTAACGTAACGGGTCCAACGTTTGTGAAAAATATATTGATATAAAAACGATATATTGTACGCAATGAAATAAAACTGCATTAGCAACGTGTTTTCAGTGTATCAACTTACCCTACGTTCCTCCTACTTATATTCTATCGTTGAAATCTTCCCTTAGATGGATAGGTAAATACACGCCGTATCTGTGGATCCGTTTTAAATGTTTCCAACAAACCATCAAACCACAATACTATTAAAATAACCTACAAACAATTGACGCCATGTGTACATGTTACGTCATTGTATGACACGGTTGACCACAGACACGATGCACTAGATGCGCCGGAAGTAGTGTGACGTCACACTCGAATCGTTCGGCACAATGTTAACAAATTCTCGTGTAAATCTTTTCGTGCGCATCACGCTTTCAACGGATCACGGCCTTTGACTGCTGAGGTATCTTACCACAACTTAAAATATTAAACCCTTATTGTTGTATTCACAAAGCGCGATATACGCGACGCGAAGTGTGCGACGCGAATAAAATAACTGGCAAGCTAATCAGCGTCGAGACGGACGCGCTGACGTCACAGAAAACTCGGCGCTGATTGGCTGACATCTTTTGTTAAGAGCGTCAAGGCATTCGAGCCTCGTCTGTGCGACATTGTGGTTTCAGGACGAGTATGATCTATTCATATAAAGGTTGCCATTTCTTCACCAAGTGGCAACAAAATAAATACGGAGTTGCCGCTGCAGTCAAAGTATCCTCACTTGAAAGTACCCTCTGCGAAATTCCCCGTCATGATCAGTCGCGTCTCTACAACGATTTTAAACTGCATCCCCAAAACTCTCCCCCTCCCTTGTACATTCCTGATTTACCAGGGCTTTTATATCTGTTGCCATCCCTTATCCTCCGACCTAGTTTATTTATGGATTCTGTCGATACGCGCAACTATTCCCCGCCCATAATTTTACGATCAGCGGGACGCAGGGGGTTAAAAAAATATTCTTCACATCCCTTAACGTAACTTACCGACGAAGAAATAACCATAAAAATTTATCCAATCTGTTCTTTATAGCCGCAGTTTTTACCCCTTCTTCCTTCGGCCCGTGGTCGAACTAGGCAGTGGCGTGCTGGGGCGGCCCGCTATACCACGTGACCACGTACTGGACATTCAATCAAGATGACTCGTGAACCCCCGTGTTAAGCCCCGCATTGGGAGTCCTGCTTAGTTTTATATCTCCCCTGCCATTTGCACCCCGCAGATCGTCTTCAGTACTAGAGTCACCATGAATAATGCAACATTGCCGCAAGCATGGGTAAACTTTACTGCGGGGTTTTTTGCTAGTCAACGTGATAAAAATCTCTGTGGAGGTACGAATAAGGTTTAAGAATCTCTTCTATTAGATCGTTAGATCCAAGTGTTGATATATATGCAGGGTATCCAGATACACACACCACGCTATTCCTGAGCTATATTGGAGACGAAAATGTAAATGGCACAACATTTTATGTGCGCAGTATGGCAACACTGCACAAGTAGTCCTCTCTTGCGCTCCACAACCAGGTGTTATTTCATGTACGTTACGTCCAGCAAATGTAGAATCATGTTTTAACTGTTTGGAGTTTTAACCTGGACCACGGTCGTAGAAGAACAGGTCTGGACACTCGCCTATCTAACAATAAATTTTGCTTGACCCCCTTGTTGTTTGGCTGTAGTTCACCAAGTTACCGAGAATATTGTGTTTTATTGGCGCTGTAGTACGGACGGTCGGACTCAAACTCCGCCCACTTTTTTTCCATTGTTAACATTATAAAGTAAATAAAGATTGCTGGAGACACGATATAAAATTGTGAGCGAAGGAAGTATTTCATAAATAGATAAAAAATAAGTTTGGATAAATTGTTTATCTTAGTGGGAAGGAAGTGGGCGGAGTTTGGGTCCGGCCGCCCGGATTACAGCGCCAAAAATGTATAGCATTATCGGTAACTTGGTGAACTGAAGCCAAACAACAAGGGGGTCAAGTTTCCAGGCGAGTGTCCAGACCTGTTCTTCTACGGCTGTGGTCTTGACACATAATATGCAGGTCAGAACAGTAGTAGTAGTAGTAGTAGTAGTAAGATATCTGTGGAGCTACAGTACTATGTTGCCATATTATGCATATAAAATGTCCTTGTTCAATATTTTGCCACCAACATTTCCGCCTGCAATCTATCCTATGATCCACGCGGTGTTTTTTTTTTTTTTTTTTTTTTTTTTTTTT
>PNEQ01038681.1:51933-66805 GCA_003012365.1 Medauroidea extradentata | reverse complement strand
CATACCTGGTTGTTTGTATTCTGTCATCAGTCACATGTAAACCGTACAAGCAGAGCGTCGCGGGAATTGTGCAGATTGTGTGTAACATTCCGTGCGAAATGTGATCTGTTGGTAAACTCAGATGTATCAATACAACTGCATATTCTCATTTAACCTGTGACCCATATGTGGTATCATTTCTGGTGGCTACAACAATTAAATTATGCAAACATATTCGCGTTTAGAGTTTTTCATCTTACGATAAAGCAATCTTGCTTTATAACAGAAAATAACTTGGAAACTGAACGTTTCATTTCTTTAACCACAATTAAAATTTGTTTCCAGGAAAGTATAATTAAATTTTTTTGCATAGCATTGTCTTATAAGACTGCAATAAATGTTAAGACAAACATTGTTATTAGCCTATATGCTTATGTTGCAAAATAATTTTTTGTTGGCATTACAGTTTTCTTTAAACAAAAATTTACTTTGTAGCAACAAAATTGGTGTTTTAGGAAATAAACGTTTTATAGCAAGAAAGAATTTTAATTATCAATGTTTATCATAGGGAATTCCCGAAAGCAATACAGTACCTACGAGTACTTGCCTCGCTTGGTAACTTTAAACGTGACGTGTATTCCTTTATAAATGTCTGGTGACGTATTTACAAGAAATAGAGTCTCTGATATGCCACCAGCAAACTGAAAGGTTGAATGGGCCAAATCGTATCTTGTGTCAGTTAGCAGCTTCAAGATCTGCAGAAGCGTCGAGAGAGAGGCCTTCATCAAAGTCGAGATCTTCTACGTTTATCATTTCCCTTTAATTAGTAGAATTTCTATCAGCTTTGGTCCTCTTCCCGGGAATCAGATACGGATGTCTTTCTTCCTCTTTCTGCCTCGCAAACGAGATTATTTTCATCTGGAAGGGCGACTGATGCACAAACGCCTCCTGGTGTTCGTTACAGAGGTCGTCAGAGCGACGAACACATCGCTACATTGGAAACCTACCCACACAAACACTCTAGCAACGCGGCGTCTGACAACTTGGATCTTCTCTCTGATTTGGTTTATAAGTGAGAAACGGTTCGATTTACTGTGAAAGACATTTAACTCAGTAGTAAATTCCCTTCTTAGATTAAGAATTAATCACCGAAATTTGAAGGGCAGGGGACATAATTGTATACCACAATTTATCACACATGAGTTATTGACATGTAATGTTGTATGCATCAGTGGACCAAGCACCAATTGATAGTTCGGTGTAAAAATTTTTTGCGTTGAAACGGTCATATAAAATGTATATTATCCCTATATCCTGTGATTATGAAAGTTAGATTTATAATTCTAATATACTCTTTGTAAGAATGTTTCAATTTCCAAACTCTTACATCGTGTTTTCTGAGAACTTAAAATTGGTGCATTGCCAATTGATGCATAACACCTTCCAAATATGACAATGAAACTTAAATTAATCTCTTTATTGTTTAAAATGTATGTTTTAAGTTACACTATTTAACATCCAAAGAAAACAAGCAAGTACACAATAACAAAAATTTATATACATGACAATTTAATTAGTGTAGTAAACAATGATAGTGTTGCTTGCCGTAGAAACATTACTACACTGCGCTACCATTTGTTGTCATAATACATAATCTCTTGTACCGGGATGTACACTATGAAATTAATATTGTGTTCCTGCATAGATATAATACATTTAACAAATGTGGGTTGCCATTGTTTTTTCACGTGCCCTTCATTTGCCAACTCAGAAATTTTTCTCTTGTGATCATTGCATTGTTATGAAGCTGAACAAAGTGTGCATTTAAGGCCTCAGATCAAATGAAGCATTTTTAAGCCCTCCCAAGAATCACTGAGAGTATAGTCTGATAACATTTTACTACCTGCTGGAAGCAATAATAAGGAAGCAATACGGGTGACACTGGTAGGTCTACTTAGCGTCAAATATAAAAACTACATTTGTGTTCGGAGCACTAAAATGGAGCGCAGGGGTTTATTGTTATTATGACTTGTGTAAACCTATAGCGATAATCCAACCCCAACTCCCCCATTAGAACGTTTCACTGTAGAATCACTGTTTGGAAAACTACTGTGTTTTGTTTCGTCTCATCGTTTGTGTCGTTTTTGTTATTTGTGTACGACATCTTTGTGTTTTGTTTCGTCTCATCGTTGAGCCGTTTGCTGTATTTCTGTTTGTGTTTTTGTTTCGTCTCGTCATTGTGTCGCTTGTCAACTTAGGTTTTTTTTATATTTTTGTTATTTCTTTTATTTTCTGTTTTGTTTCTTGTTTTATCAGACCAGATTACAGTTTTGAAATTTCATGTTGTGTATGTATCCTGATGACTAAAGCATACTCTGCTTATTTACGTTTTCTTGTCTTACATTTAGTTTTCTTTTGACAGTCATTTATTTCGCAATGGAGTATGTGCAAGCAAATAAATCCAGTCAGAGTCACAGTATTGAGCTGTGAACAATTACCTGGTATTTTTCGTCGAACTGTGCAGTTTTTGCTGTTTCGCTCGTGAATATTTAGTGTAAATTCTATGATGACGATCAAAACAAAAATACCGACACACATGTTGTCTTCTCGTTACTTTGCTGTGCTTATTCGTCTTGTACAACTTCGCCGTTATCATATAGTCACTCGCGTCTAACCTAAGTCTTGTCTGATCTCAGATAGACACATCTCTTCATACTTTTACTTATTACTTAGAATACTTATTATTTGTATTCTTAAATATATTTAATTGAGCTTATTTTGTATCACTTTATTGACAATTTTGACATATTATACGATTTTGGTTAGCAACTTAATTATTAAATTTTTAGAAATAAACCATACTTTTTTTTACTTAAGGGACGCAGACTACCACACGTTTCTAATGCATTGAAATGTTTGAAAAAAAAAAAGTTTTTTCATAAAACTATTCACATGTGCTCATTGTACCAACTTACGAAAAGGAAACCCTCTTTGCAAAAGGCCGTAATGCCATTGTTAAGAAACTATACTGAATGAAAACCCTGTAGCCCTTCAACATAGTTAAATACGACCTCCTCAGACTGCCGTACTTCAAAATGTTCTAAACGGTTGTATTTGAAACTGAGATTGAAACGTTCGTTAATCTTTGCTGCAGACTTTTCACAAAATATAATTATATGGTCACCGCAGTCCCATAGTAAAAATGGCACGGTACCTCAGCGCTTCGCTTATTGAGGCTATACGGCATTTAATGCGCTCTTAAAAGTCACCCTTACAGCTCTGTCACTATTGAGCCTCCAAGGCGCAGGTAGACGGGGCTTCCTTAAGTGTACGGCGTACAGAAATTTTCCTTGACATATTTTGTGTTATATCTGTACGAGATATTTTTTTCCTTATCTTAGTCATAAATTGTAACTAAATGTTGTTCTTATGAAATCATTTTATCTCATTTAGTTTTTGCGTAATGGCTCGTAAATGTAAAAACATTTTGCATGTTACGGTTTTCGGCACTGCACTAAAATAAGCTGACTGAAAGAAATCACAGGGAATAAGGATACTGCTGGCTAAAAACTCCCTTGTATGAAAACCAAAAATAAAATATGTTTATATAGAAAATTAAAAAAACGCAAAAATTTTTTTACAAATACAAAAATATTTTGTTTTGTAGTTTTATATTGACCTTGTGGTCTGCAACATCATTATCCACTGTGAATTTTTTTTTCAGTTTGGTATATCAGTTGATTTTAGTGTCGTATCGAAGACCGTAACATGCAAATTTTGACATTTACGAGCCATTACGCAAAACAATAATAGAGATTAAAAAATTGCATAACTGCAATAGTTATTAAAATTTATGTATAAAAATAAGAAAAATAATCTGGTACAAATATAAAAGTATGACGGTGAAAATTGCGGTAGACCTTGGTCTTAAGAACCCTGCGTATATTGTAGCTGTGGCGAAAACAATTGTAGTGATTTAAAATTTAAATTATGTTAGGAAGGCTTAGCCACCTTTCAAGATATGACTTCCGTACAGAAATAAATTTCTGCTTTAATATGAAATCATTCCTGTAGTAATTAAAATGTGGAAAAAATAAATTAAGAGTTTCCGAGCTTTTTAAAATTATATTCATTTGCTCACAGTTTTCAGTATATTATGCAAAAACATCCTAAAGTATCGTATAGCAATGTGGGTTGCAATAATATGAACAATAACAGTGCCGGTATGTATGCCGCTTCTAAAAATACCTAGCAACAGGTAATATGATTTAACATGTAATTCCTTATCCTTGCATCCTCCGTGTCTTTAGGGATTAACGTGCATTCTTCTCGACGATAGCTTGCCTCTATCAGACATTCAGAGTGAGTCTATCATTTTATGACCTGGAGGTATATTTTACTGTATAGGGGTTTCGCATTACAGTCAGCACTAAAAAAAAACCATGCTAAAGTTCTATTTTCAGAACAATCGTACCTTTCCGCGTGTAACTGCTAACCACAGGAAATGTCTAGCCTCTTTGTACACGTCACTTAATGTTTGCGCTTGTAAGAAAACTTGTGCATTCAGTCGGAATCTACATCGCTGGATAAAATAAAGTTTATAAATTACGTAAAAAAACAATTATGTAGTTTTCGGTTGCTTTTATTTCAGTATTGTAGTATATAAACAGGAAAATAAACGGAACTATATTGCGTAATTTCGGTAAAAAAAAATGGCCTCTAAAAATATTTTGTCGTAATGCACCTCACGATTTTTTTTTTTTTTTAGGTGGCCACAAACATTTTTTACTGCTCCCAAGTCTAGTTTTACAGAGATTGCAAAAACTATTTTCTGTTTACACACACACAACATACGCTTGGTGGGAAGTTTCAAAATAAACTTGTATGTGTGTTGAATCCTAACACCAGGCGGAATGGACAGCAGGAAACTCCCAGTGGGTGGAATATAGACGCAATGTAGGAGTGACGGACCCACGACCTTTCTGCAACTAACAGTAATGTCAACGAGGCATCGTCGAGATATAGTATTCCAGAATGGTAAACAGGTTGACCTGCGGAAAGGTCGGCTGATGCGTCACCCAATTTTTCTCTTCTTGAAAGGGCAACCGTCTTGCATTGAATAGTTCACCCAACATTTAGCTTTTCGGTAGTGGATGCGATATTTACGGTCATGTTCTCTAATTTTTTATTTTTTAGCGATTTTAATTTTTAACGCCTAAGCTAGAGCAGATAACAAAAATCAGCCAAGCAGTTTTGTTACAAATCGTCTTCTCCACGTTGGCTGATATTTTCAAGGCAGTTTATATAATGGTTTTAGCTAGTTACGAAATTAACGCAGTTCTGATTATTTGATTTTTTTTTTTTTAGTCGAAACCGTGTACTTTCTTGTTTTGAAAAAAATAGCTATCACGGCAAAAGACATTTTAAATAAAACTGCCAGACCAATTTTTGATATCTGCTCTTGTTTTAGTTTAAAAAAATTTCTATCGCAAAAAACAGTAGGAATAGAGCACTTCCTTAAGGGCGCGCGGTTCACCTAAGTTATTAACGTCTTTTTTATTTACTTGTACCAGATGTTCTTTCTTATTTTGACATTAATTTTGATTAAATCTTCCTCTTAGAAAATTTTTGTATCTCTCTTAGGTTTTGCGTAATGAGCCGCAAACATCAATATTTGCACTTGACGGTTTTATGTACGCCACTAAAACCAATTGACATACAAAACCGAAAAAATTCACAGTGTATACAAATGTTGTAGACTGTGATTTGACAATACAAAAACAAAAATAAACATTTTTTTGTATTTAAAAAAAAATTGGAATTTTTTAAATTTTCAATTCAAAATTCAGCAATTTTTTACTAAACATAAAATATCTCATTTTTAGTTTCTTATTTGTTATACACTGTGAATTTTTTCGGTTTAGTATGTGGGTTGCTTTTAGCGGCGTACATAAAACCGTAGAGTGAAAATTTTAACATTTACGACTCACTACGCAAATTCCCTAAGAGGAAGATTTAATCACAAGTTATGTCTAAAATAAGAAAAAAATATCTGATACAATTATAAAAATAAAAGAAAAATAGACGTTGAAAATTGAAGTGACCCACGCACTTAAGTGATCGCCTACTTTCTCATTGAACTGGGTAAGGTGTTCGATGAAAACTGCATTTTAGGGCCACTACACTGACAAAAAATAATTAAGTAATCAGATGTAAACATTTACAAGATCAGACGCAATATAAAACCTCACATTTAAATTCCGTCCAGAGACAATACAATATGCTGTCAAATACACGCGGAGGTATTTACAACGATACAGAGAGAACGTGACTGGTATTGCCTACACAACAGACATTTTCACACCGAAGTGAACATTTATGCTTCGAATTTTTAATTAAACTGTAGGCCCTACGCTATGGACCCTTACACCAAGAGCACCTGTTTTTATTCAGTTGGACGTTCTCGATACGAGAATGGCATCAGAAGTGAATATCTCATGACGGAAGTTGAATGCAATCACAGGGAAATTACTGCAATATTTTATATATAAGCGAACTTGTTTAACGATGTCTTTTTCCTTATGTTTTAGATCTCTACGACACTGAACAATGTTCAAAGCATCGTGGTTTTATTTAAAGCCGTTTACAATATTTTGCAAACAAGTACTAATTTAAAACTTTAACTGCAAGTCCGATATCTCCCTCAGGATTTGAACTGGGTTATGAATTCACTACATAATATTGTCATAATTTTCTACAAGAATAATATTTCTTTACCCCTTTAATTCATGACAATACGTGCACATCTGCAGGTGTTTTATTGGCAGCGTGTCTTTGCACAAAGAAGTATATCATTTGAGAGGACCAATCAGAATAATATTACTGCGACACTACAGTTTTGTGATTTGCTTGTATAATCATGTAACCAGTAAAAATATCGAATCACTAAGCATGATTCAGGACTTCAGATGTGCACATGTTGGTGTAAAAATCTTTCATCAACGTCTTAGTTCTTCTCTGTAATATTTTAAAAATTATAAAATTATGTTAATTTTTTTGTATTTTTTTCTACTACAATAGTTCGTACAATTATTAACGCAGAGCAAATTTTGTTTGAAAGTTATCATTGCAATTGGTCATAGCCATCTTCAGTAGAAGGCCGCGGCCATAAATCTGGCAACACTGCCAAGAAGGGTCAATTTAACACCTTCTTTAACTCTGGCTGTCCCTGATTCGTTATTTTGTCTACATGCCGACGAATCAGGAACAACCATTGCCGTTGGAGAGCTAAAGAAAGTGTTGAAATGATCCTTCTTGGCAGTGTTGCCAGATTTATGGCCGCGGCCTTCTACTAAAGATGGCTATCAATTGGTACACTGAAAATTAATTAACTCTAACTCTGATTGCGAACCTCAACAGCGTGTATGTGTGCTTGGTAACTAGGATCCTCAATTGGTCACGATCGCACAGTAAAAAAAAGGCTGAAACTCGAAAAATCGCCCTTATGGAAGTTCCGAGAAATTTGTGAAATTTAAGAGGTTCGTAAAACTTGGACATAATTGTCCATTGGACGATAATATCACACTGTCAGAATTAGCTATTTGAATAGAGATCGATATCAAAGTTTGGATACATTAAAAAAAGTGTAGCATTTTTTTTTACTGTGGATGGTCTAAATAAAAATAAAATAATTCTGCTCTCAAAAGAATAAATGTTTAAATTAACAGGAATAACAGAGCCATTTTTAAACTAGTTGTCATATTACTGCACAACAACTGACAGTTTAACACATGGATGTAGCAATTCATTATTATTACTAAACTGTAAATTATAGATGAAGTGTTAAGGTACAGTTACTATTAAAATATTTAAACATTTTAAAGTTCTTGCCGTATTGCTTTGACAGTGCGAGATCCCTCAGCTCATGTGACGACTGATAACACACGGCCTGCTTAACACTGCAGGCAGCAGAGGTCGATGTTCTCAGCTCGAGTAGTACTGTCAGTCGTCTTTGAGTCCCCGCTACGCCCTCACGGGCCTTTCTTCCATCTTCTTTCATTCCTGCAGGTCTCCCATTCCTCCGCGGCGCTGCCTGAGGAACAGAACAGAAGAAGTCCTCTTCCTTATAAAGTTTCCTTCTCTCCGCCCCCCATCCCTTGCCACAAGCGGACCAACCCCAGTTCTTTATCGGCGAATTTCTCTCTTTCCGCGCGGCTGGTTCGTGTTTCACGCCGGCCTCTAGGAGGTGATGGGGAGGGGAGGGGACACAGAACGGCTCTATCGGCGGGACATAAAGGATATATCGAGGAGCGGCAATCCCTGGCCTCGATATAACCTGCCGCTATTGTTATCGGCCGAGACGGCGCTCGTGGCCCGCGTACCTCTGCAATAACCTCGCTCGCATCGTGTACACTAGTCGCTGCTGCAGTAACCTGGGTAGTTTGCGAACCACTAGAGGTTGCTGCAGTAACATTGATAGCATCGTGTCTACTAATAGCCGCTGTCAGTAACCTCGATAGCATAGTGTCTAATGCTTACGGCTACAGTAACCTCGATAGCATCATGTCTAATGCTTGCGGCTACAGTAACCTCGATAGCATCGTGTCTAATGCTTGCTGCTACAGTAACCTCGATAGCATCGTGTCTAATGTTTGCGGCTACAGTAACCTCGATAGCATCGTGTCCACTGCTCGCCGCTGTAGTAACCTCGATAGCATCGTGTCCACTAGTCGCCGCTGCAGTAACCTTTGACTAAAATTATTGTTCTTATTTTATTGATAAAAGTGCGGCATTTAATAACACTAAAACATGTGGTCGACTCTATTATACCATAAAGAACATGCAACAGTTTTCACAATGTAGCCTCTTCAGATGCGTGCATGCAAATTGTATACAATAAGCTTGTACTCACATGTGAGTATTACAGAATATGAGTCAGTACAGATTATGTTAATTTTATGTTGTGATAGCTTATAAAGCAATAAGTCGAAACTATGTTTCGAAATGGACCATAAAATGAATATAATTGAAACAATGTTGTCATGCAAATCGAATGTAAATTAGTTATTACTTTAGTTTATCTTCAAAAATACATGTAACATGACAACGGAACTCTGGACATTTCCATCAGAAATAAATATCAGGCGATTGTTTAACTATATGCGAGCAAATATACCATTCTTGTAGAATTTTTTGTTCGGTAAGTCAGTTAGTTTTCCTTTAAATCATAGACAGTTTTATGCAAATTTGTACTTTAACATTCCATTATAAAAATTCTATGAGAGCTAACAATTTTTATTACAGTTAAAAAAATTGTCACAATGTATGTCTACAAATATAACTTCTCTCGTACAAATAAGTATACAATTTTTTAAAACAATAACATTTTTGCGTCAAGCACCCACTTAGGTCGGTCCTCGACTGGGCGTATTTTGCTTGTTAAACACAGAAGTGTTAGACAATTTTATTGTTTTTTTTTTTTTTTTTTTTTTTTCCCAGTTTTGAGCCATAACATTTATTCGAGTTGTATTATGGAGAATTTTTCTTCGACAAAGCTTAGGATATATTCGTGATGAACTGCTTGACATAAAAAGTACTGGAATCTTTCGTTAATTTGTCGAGCACAATTATTGCAAGAGGATTATAGGTTAACTTTAAATAACTCTCTTGTTATGATTCCGCATGACAAATTAATGAAAAATTCCATTATTATTTATGTCAAGCAGTAAACCAAGAATATATCTTTGGCTTTGTCGAAGAGAAAATTTTGATAATACAACTTGAATAAATGTTATGGCTAAAAAACTGAAAATACAATAAAATTGTCTAACTCTTCATCTTAAGTAAGGAACACTATGGAGTCCCAGATACGCACATCACTCCATTTCTTAGCTTCTAAACGAAAGTTATAGAACTGGCGTGCGTACAAGTTGACGAAAATTGTTCTATACATAACTGTTACGTATTTGTTTAAACATACAAGCTGGAGGAAACGAATTGTGTTACGTTATTACCCACTTAAGGCGGCTGCCTGTTTATTTAGACACGAGTCCGTAGTGTTTTGGAACTCAAGTAATGTCACATTTTAATCTAGAATGCGAGATGCATTACAATTATGGTAACACGGCGAGAGAGAATATTTGAACGTAGCTAGCAATTATGTTTACGATTTAAGTTATTATTAAACCAGTAAGATTAATATAGAGAGTCCCACCTCAACATACAGCCGAGGCTGATACGTAGAAACCCTGATTTTTCGCGGAAAGAATTTTGCCCTACTTTGTTTCAGTGCCTTACGTACACATCTGCAATTCTGCTTCATGATTATTAGCAGCGTGTCTATGTAAAGAGCCGTATATAATTTGTCTGAGCCAATTACAATAAAGTATCTGCAACACCTAATGGCTGTGAATTGCCGGTAGAATACCAAGGCTCGAGAGAGTTAAAATGCCCAATCACAGAACACGAAGCAGAACTGCAGATGTGCACGTAAGGCACTGAAATCAAGTGGGGCAAATTTCTTTTCGTGAAAAACAGGGGTCCCTAATGATATGCTGTTATGGTACTCGTATATAGACGTCCTGGTGCATCTGAGTGTCCCAGTGACCCTAGTGCAGCATACATACTTCATACGACCCTATGTCATGCCGCGCGCGACAACTTGTATCCTCGTCGTAGTGTGGGATTTCACTGTCTCATTGCGCAGTCATTTATATTGTCATGCTTTGGTCAAGTTTACTGGTTAGTAAACTAATTCAGCCAGCCTAAACCTAGTTACCTCATGTTTAGAGATGATGGTATATTGCGAAAATGTTTTGTGACAACATACCCTTGAAAACACTGTAGCTTCTTGTGACATGTATGGTTGGGTGATATACGTCTGACACAACGTAGCTGTCCGTAGACCAATAACAGGCTTCACATATTACAATAGCGGGGTTCTTATTGGCTCAGTCAAATAGGCCACGAACGAGCGAAGAGAAGACCAGAAATCTTCTGGTAAGTTGAACTGACGTTGAATCGCAGCAAACAGCCAAGTTTCCCCGCGATAAACCATCATTTCTAGTTATGTTTTAACCAGGGGTGTAATGACTGGGTCATAACAACGTGTAAAGCTCCTTGTAGCAGATGTCTCTCCCACACGTTGAGCAGTTTTTGAATAACGTTCTATCGGCGAAGGTCTGCACTCCGCTGGCGGCCATATTAGCCTTCTGAGAGCCGTTACAAGAACCACAAAGTAGCGCGGCGATCACTTTGAAGCTGCCCGTTCTATCGCTGATTGGCTGTCTGCCGGTCAAGACGCAAACCTCGGCGTCCAACCGGCAAGGTCGTGATGGTTGGAAGTTGCATCGTTACCTCCCGGGAACACGGAGTCAGCTCCTGCCACTTAACTGCCAGCCATATTGCCGTGGATTGAGGCCATTTACCCGCTGCTCGTAAGATCACGTAGTATGCGGCACTTTGCTCTTGCATATTCTCTGCAGGAACTCATTCCGTGGTCTGTGAACGACCCGAGCGTTTGGTCCAGAGATGCTGGGGAGAACCTATCCAGGGAGAAGCCGGCCTGCTTCTAACTCATAAGCAATATCTTTGTTCACAATCATCACATTGGCTATTGACCTGCTTTGCAGCGGGCTAGAAATCCACGTATATTTTCTAAACTACTACATGTGCCCGCAGTATACTTTTGTACAGAAATTAAAACACATCTCAGAGACAAAATCCCAAAATAACCTGTACATTTAAAATGCAGTTTCTTTGAACTTCTAAACATGTAAAACCAGCTTTTTTGCGTAGATATATCATGTACGCTTCCCGTCAGATTCATACGAAACTAATTAAGGATTCTACAGTGTTCTTTGATGCAGACTTTTCTTCAAAAAACAACATAGCCACAGTTTGAGGTTACGTAATTATAGTGGTACAAAACAAACCGCTGCGCGCCAGTACAGTGCCTTGATCATAAGGGCGATGTCACATTAGGCTTCCACGTCAATCTATATAAATCTTTAACAATTTAAAATGAAACACTGTGACATATGAGCATCTTTCACAAAAAAAATTGCAATGAACGTTTATAATTGAAATGCTAGTACATT
Organism: Medauroidea extradentata; assembly: GCA_003012365.1. Taxonomy (NCBI): domain Eukaryota; kingdom Metazoa; phylum Arthropoda; class Insecta; order Phasmatodea; family Phasmatidae; genus Medauroidea; species Medauroidea extradentata. The sequence continues at coordinate 54,728 of PNEQ01038681.1, read as the reverse complement.
TCCAACGGCGTGTTGTAATTTCGAATATAAAAATAAGTAGAAGTAAAATAAATATTTCATTGATTCAGAAACTTGGATATTTTAGAGGTTGTTATCACGCTCGTGAATATACGTTATAATAATATAACAATCTATAAATATAGTATGACTGTCCAATTTCTGATGATTTTTCGAAGACCAAAATAGTCAAAAATATTCTAAGAAATATTTTGTACCTTTAAACTGCAAAACACCTGCACGACAAAAATCACCCGTTTTTGTAATATGCTTGGCTAACTAGAAGTATAACATAAATATTAACTGGGTTAAAACAAATCTTCCGTAACCGAGAAAAGTTTTCAACTTTTTGTACAAAGTGCCATGACTTTTTATTTAGTTAGACGTGAAAAAAAATATGCACTCATATTATATTGACCAAGTTTAAGTCATTGTCACGTAACGATAACGGTAATTTGTATTCTGTCAAGTCAAACACCGGGACCAGTTTTTGTGTAAATTGACTAAGTCATTAATTATTTTAACATAAACATTTCAAGACGAATGTCCATTATTTTACAGATATTCCGTTTTCCGTTGCTATAGCGTTCTTCACAAAATGCCGCCAAGAGCTAAGAATAAACTTATGTAATATGTGGGGTAAGTTAGTTATTTTCGTGTTATAGTGACACGAGTTTATTCCGCATGGCGCACACGTGGACAAGAGAAACGTCGGCGAACGTACCTTGCTGAGAAACTGCTTCGCGCCTCGAAGCTTGCAAAACACAAATATCTCGCACATATTTTGCATCCTCGCATTCCTCAACTTTATTGTACTTGAAACCCTGCGTACACAAGATCCGAGTTATATACCGTCACATACCCGGTGTAGCTAACGCGTTAGCCTAAGATGCCATCGCAGAGTGAGTGCTAGACCTTTGCTAAATGCGGACATTGCTCGAAAAATTCTTGCGTGAGATTTTGCGAAAGGGAAATCCTACTGTAAAAAAATATTCCTTACTAGTTTGGACATTATTAATCCATAACATGATTAAGTTTGCAAATTGAGTAAATAATTGCATTTGTTACTGCCCAACTCTGGTAAAGTTTGTTTATGTTTCACTATTTGCTAAAATAATATAGGAACACTAAAATTTAATGTACAGTACGAGAAACAATTTAAAAACTAATAGGCGTAGGCGTGTTAATTTACACATAACTTTCACATTGTGCGAGCACGTCTTATATTCAAGAGAGTTTTGTATAAAACGAATTATCTAATTGGTCGGTAAATGCTGTTAATGGGACGTAACCAGAAAAGTACAACCGAAATCATGATATGTGATTTCCTAAGAATAATTTATTGAAAGTAAACCGTGTTATGAATTAAAAACTAATTTTTCCTTCACTGATTGTGCTCTTTACTTAAAATTTTTGCGTAACTGTTTCTGAAAAGTTGAAGCCAGCATCAAACCTCTGTTAATCTACAATCAGAGCTACTATTGTATGCTCACAAATAGAATTTTGAACCAAATCGTTTCAATTATTTATATGTAGCCTACATCTGAAATTCTGCTTCACGGTCAGTGATTGAAAGATTTTAACTCTTGAGAGTCGACTCGCTAATTACAGACGCGAGGTGTCGCAGTAACCCTGTTCTCATTGGCACATTCAAATGAGCGATACACCTACACAAAGACAAATTGCCAATAACGATGAGGAAGAGCTGCAGATGTGTACGTAAGGCGGTGAAACAGGTTGGGACAAAACTTTTCCCACCAAAAAATATTTTTCTTAGTTTAAAAATGTATGGCCGCAAGGGTTACCAACTAAATACATAAGTAAAAAAAGTAATATGGTGCTGCATATGAGTATAAACTCGTACTGCAAGGAATTTGTCTCGTTTTCTGCAACGAATTTTAGAAACAAAATGATGTATCTTATGTCTGTGGTAGTCCTACGATATATGATAGCAACAAACTCGTCAGGTACAGCAAGAGATGTTTGTGAGTATTAAAAAAATGAGGAAGAGTATAATCAACCAACTTACAGAAGAGGTTGTGGGAATTAGATCACTGATATACTATTTGTGGTTCAAATGCAACTATAATAAACATATCCATATTCTGATCAGTGTAAAAAAGGGGTATTCAAGACTATGAATGTGCCTCTTCATAACACAGATGAGAGCTAAGGCAGCTCAATACAAGTTTGGTAAAGATTTGCCGCGAAGTTCAGTACTACATGGAAAACGGGTCAGCGTAGACACGAGAGTCAGTAATTTTTTCTACAATTGAGAACCAATAAGTTTAGACCACGTAAAGGAATGTTATAACAATAGGAAATGTTGATTTTTTTACATATAAATATTGACAGTATGATTCGACTCCTCGTGTGCCTGCTGTCGACTACCTTCGTCATAACATTGTCTTTGCATATGATATCGAAAATTTTATTGAGAGTTGATATTTTTTTATCAGCTGCAGTGACGACGAAGACTAGCTGTTCGCACATATCGAAGAAAAATCGCGAAGATTCGCGAAAGAGTAGCCTTTTAGGTTTGATGTTGTATTAATAAAGAACGAATTGTGACAAAGTGTTTAAAAGTATTGTATATATTTGCCAATGTTTCGCTGTTTTTCAAATAGGAGTGTTAGATCTAAGCGAATGAAACATTAAAAAAAAAAAAAAAAAAAAAAAAAAAAAAAAAAAAAAAAAAAAAAAAAAAAAAAAAAAAAAAAAAAAAAAAAAAAAAAAAAAAAAAAAAAAAAAAAAAAAAAAAAAAAAAAAAAAAAAAAAAAAAAAAAAAAAAAAAAAAA
>PNEQ01038681.1:33505-51833 GCA_003012365.1 Medauroidea extradentata | reverse complement strand
GTACTTATGAAATGAGGGGGGGGGGGGCTATGGATAGATACATGGCCTAGAGCCATTTTCAGGGAAGAAAAATAGCATTAATTCCTTGTGAAAACAATATGCATAAGTTTTTAATGAATAGCATTTGTGAAATTTTTGAATCAATACCGCAGATGCTTGGATTGGACGAAAGAAAATTTATAAACGCAATTTGTAAGTAAATCTGTTGCCATTTTATAAGGAACACTTAAAAATTCCAAAGAAAATTGTATTAAAATATGTGTTGATTTTTATATGTTTAGTGTCCGTCTCGTCAGTAAAAACGTCCCTCGCGGTAGATGAGGCAGGTTGAGTATCAGGCGTGACCCATATGATTTTAGCGTGTCAGCGAACAAAGAGAAATTTTTGGGAAGAATGGGAACTTTTAGGGAAATTAGGTAAATTCGAGAGGTTTTTGACAATAAATGGGGAAATTTTTAATGATAAATAGGAATATTTTGATAAAAAGAATGCCGCCTCCGATGACTGCCGAGTGCATCGGAACACAGCCGAGTTCCACCAACCACCCTACACCCCTGCTCCCGAACGAACAATGTCCTACTACTTAGAGTAATATTGGAACTCAGCTTTATTAAAATGTGTGATATTAATGATAAATTCAAATTTGTTTTAATCCACAATTGCTATTTTTTAAGTCAGTCAGTCGGAAAACACACGTAGTTATATAAAATTTTGAAACAATTTATAAATAACAGATAATTAATGAAATACCATACTGCTAGCAATTGCTAATTAGTAAGTTAAAAAATAAAGCATCTAGATGAACACAAGTCAGCTTCATAAGAAAAACTGCACAGAAAAGCTCAGAAAGAATGTTTCGTCAAGAATTATCGTTTTACCATGTTTTTACTAACTCGATTTCTTGTCTGTCTGTTTCTCCGGTTAAAGTTTTGCAATGGATTTTAAACTAACTGCCTGGCGAGCTAGAGAACTGATTGCAATATAAGAGAGAAATATTGTAAATTAATTATTAAAATAAAAAAGTTACTTATCCAACGTTAAAGTAACTTCCCGATGAGAAACTTTAAACATAGCTGAAAACTGGATAACAATGGAATATTAACTTGCTTTCTTGTCTGTCTATTTCTCTGATTGGTACAAATTTGACATCTTTGATTCATAGGTAGAAAACTTTTACGCGTAAGTCAAAATAGCACAAAATAGTTAATTAAATAAAAAATAACCACGTTTTAAAACGGACTAAAATGTATATCATTTTTTTTTCATGTGAAAATACTTGTAGGAATAAAATAAAAAATATGGGCGGGGACCTGAAAAATTTTGGTACACGTTGGAATTCAAACAACTGTGAGTTAGTGTCACTATCTTAGTTGGCTCTTGACTTGCTTATTCACACGACACTTCCTGGAGAGACCTGAGCCAATTATGAAGAAGCAACTGAATGCAGACCCCATCACGTGTTATCACTATGTCAGATAGCAGCCAATGAGTAGCTGATGTCTGCTAGAGTACATGTATATACTTGGAGGCTAGCCTACATGTCAGTGAACCGGCGAATTCTTCAAGTCTCTAAATATGTGGCGTATACAACAGGTAGTAGAAGTGTAGAGAGTAGCTGTCGTTGAGGAAACTCACACATCAGTTCATCTCATTTGCAGTGTAACACAACTGTTAATTGCTACACATTCAGGTGTACTATTCGTTCATTAGTCATGCTTGAATGCGCCTCACGTTTATTTTGTTTTAAATCTTACTAGTACTTTAATAGCAGAAATGATTTTATACTTTTAGTCCATTAAAAAATCTGGATATATTTCTTTATTAAAATAATTAATATAATTAATACCCAAGTTGTTGTTTACACTATGATTACTTAATCTGTTAACATTGCGATGTTTCTGTTACGAAACTAATGCGATAACCATTTGCAATTACTTGTAAGTCACATAATTTTCATGATAAAAACACTGCCTGTTTTTAATCTCATCAATAATTTACGTCAAGTTGAGACTAAATTAAACGGAGTACTTCTAAAACTAATTAGGGATTTTTTAAATACCTGAAAACATCCTTCCTATAAAGTAAAATAGAAACAATTTTTGCAGAATGCTCCATCTATGAATCTATTGAATCATATTTCCCCGGGTCACAGCAACAAAAGGGTACAAATAACAAAAAGTGGAGCCTGTGCTATTAGGTTTCAAAAGTGTATGGTAACAGTGCAATACGTTAATTTGAAGATACAAAACCTTACAGGAGGATAATTTGCTCATTTCACTGGTTAATCGTCTCTGAGTTATTCGTATAGACGACAAGGCTTCGTGAGTCGTAAAGTACAGTAACAGCATCACACGTATAAATTCTAGTGAGCAGAGAAGTCATATGCGTCTCTTTCCCTGGACAGTTTCTGGTTAGCTTGGTGAAGAGAAAAAAACAACTACAGTGCCAGAGGCTAAAAATTAGCTTTTCGTAGTATAGACAACTGCGGAACTTAATTTAAGAAACATTTAAAGCAAAAACCCGAGATGGCTCTCTAACATCAATGTCTAGAATCTTCACTATAAGACCGTGAGTAATGAAAGACTTAGAGAGCAATCAAAATCAAAGGCCACAGTTGGTGTGAACACTTTATGAGGACGGGTAGAGCATCATGCCCGCAGCGTGCAATATTTTATCACAGGGAACACAAAAGGAAACAGAGGAAGTCCCAAAACCTCATGAAGCCAGCGTACGCACAAAGCCATGGCTTGTAGAGGGGAGAGTGGTCAAGCGACAATAGCGAATAAAATGCGGAGACGGGGGGGGGGGGTAAAGGATTTACTGTCATAGCATAAAGAAAATAAATTAGTTACTTTCTGCAGAAACATAGGATTTGTTTCTGCTTGTCCGGTGTCTACGTCAACTACAAAACAGAATATTAGTAATAATGAAATAAATGTGCTCTTCAAGCCCTTTATACAATAATGCGACGCTACAACTGCGACACTGCGATAAAAATGATTAGCCAATCAGAGGCTAGATAGCCGACGACGACACATACGGCTTACATAGAACATGCTCTAACACAGCTGCGATTCTTGCTTGCGAACAGAAAGAGGAATTTTGCAAATTAAATAGCGTGACTACAAGAAAGAAGAATAACACCGTTGTAAACAAACAACATAACTGGACCACAGAACAAACAAGGGCATCAGAACAGAAATTCAAAAACATTTCGCGAACTCGGCCGCCTGCTTGGTTGTCGGGTGCCATATTCTAATTGCGTGTTTTTGTGTAATATTGCGAGGTTGTAATGACTTTGTGTAGCAATTTGTTCGTTTGAGTTTCAAGGCATGTGTAATTTGTGAGCTATAAAGTAGGGCTAGGAAAAATTCGCAAGTTCAATGAACTGCATGCTAGAATCCAATGTCCTATGCATACTCAAGCCCCGTCTATTCGTTCATTGTCTGCTGTGTGAATGAGTAGCAGGTAATGGACAAATGGTAGGGCTTCGGTACACTTCATACTTCCGTCTTGTAAATATGCAAACGTTTACAAATGTTACAATACAAGTCTGGTAACTTTAGTTGTTTTATAAAAAGGTTTAGGAGTGCTACCATGGATGTCTGGGAAACTATTCTACCATACCTACTACTCTTAGCGCTCCTATACGCATGGCTGTTAACTTTACAAACTATTTTTAGAGTGTATACACAGGATAATGGATTCTAGCATGTTGATCGTCGAACTCGCGAAATATTCCTAGCCCTAGTTATGAGCATTTAGATGGGTTTTAAATCTCTTTCTATAGAAAGATAGATGAAAATAATCCTTGCAAGATAACCTAATGTTTAGCATTTAATAGTTCCGATGTTAGTTAAGGAGAAGGTTTCACCCATTTCCGTTTGATTTTCAGTATGGTATGTTGTTTCAGTATTTGTTGTAATATAACGTCTCTTGAGAAAATAAATTCGTATGAACAGCGTATGTCAGCCAGGCTGCAACGAAATAAATATTTCACGTTTTGGTTACATATCACTCGCAAATTAGTGTTTTATAGATTGTATGTATTGCCACTTACATAAAATACAAATTTTAACAGCTGCAACTCTATCTCAAACACGCAAACACTTGATTGAATCGCACGGGAAAAGGCATTGACGTATATGTAATGTTTGCGTCAAAACACTGTTAAAATATGGCGGACATCACTTTCCAATCAGAACCCGAGTTCGTTGTCATCAAAGGAACCGACACGCTAGTTCGCTTCGCTTATGATGTTCTTGTTTATTCTGTAATTCGGCGTAAATGTAAAAGTAAACGATTTCGGCGAAATGTCGAGTTTACATTACCATCACGAATTTCGTTAACAAATAATAATAGGGCGCGCTACTTTATGGCTTAATTTGTCTCATTTAGCGTCCATTTTCGCCGAGAGAAGCTATTTTTAACTTTTGCAGGGCTCCATCGCTGTCGCAGTGTTGTAGAATCGAGTGGCGACATTTCTCATACAGCGATCATAAATCGCAGGTCGTCGCATCGTCGCACTGTTGTAGAAAGGACTTTAAGAGGGCATTAGTACGTAATTCAGCACTGGAAGCGCCAATTTAAAACTGTAAGTTCCTCGACACCAATTTGCAAAAAAAAAAAAAAAGTCTTTAGAGAATACGGTTTACCAACTATCTCAGCAAAATTATACTATGTGAGGGTAAAGGGTGATGAGTAAAATATAAAATCGGCATGAAGAAAATATATTCAATACAAATGTGCCTATTTATATACTTTAACGGTTTCCAAACATTATCAACCGAAGAACTTAGAGGATTAGTTCAAGGACTAATAAGACATTATTTTAAAAGGAGTATCGACTTTAAAATACATAATTTTTTGTATTTTTTTGTTTCTGTAGTAATTCTTTCAAACAAGTAGTATTATAATTTTAATTTACTAAGAAATAGTGCCATAATATATAGGCTATTTTCGAATTTTTCCTCATGTTTGTAAAATGGTAATTATTTCATTACAGTTTTCTTTTATTAAACTATTTGACGTTAAAAAAACGACAGAGTTTCTTAATGTAATTTTTACGTAGGAAATTTTCTGTTTTAATTGTTTATCTAAAAAGTTGATCCACTGAGAATTAATTAATTTTAATATTGATTCAATATTTTAACCGCGTCATTACATGATAGACACGCAGAGAATTCTGTACAACTGTAAAGTTAGATACGCCTTGAAGGACTTTTAAACAATGAAGGTAGTGTAAAGAAACTAGGACGGGGACATTTGCTGTCTGGGCTGGAGTTCAAATACTTTCCTACTGAAGTATCAATGCAGACACTGATTGTTGGTGAAAACAATTTTGATTCAACTTATTTAACTGTCTTACATGCACATCTGCGGCTATACTTAATAGTTAAAGACCCGAAAAATTCGCGTTTCTTTTGGGCAAAAGTTAGAATTACAACAACTGAAAGTTTGTGCCACTTTCGCAATTGGCCTCTGACTTACTACTTCCTGGAATTATCTGAGCCAATAATGAAAATGTACCTAATATAGACATGTATCACTTTAGCAGCCAGAAGCTAATGAGGATCAGCTGTCTACTTCAGTTCACATATATTCTTGCAAGCTAGCCTGCAGGTCAGTGAACACGTGAATTTTTCCTGTCTCTATTCATAGTTATTGGTGGAGTGTCTTTTATGAGAGGTGTCACGTGGTTGACGGGGCTAAGGTTAATGGACGACTTGAAGTGCACGCCCTCTGACGTCACACCGCAGGGGAAAAGTACTGTGGGAAACAAAGCTTGTTTACAAATATGCTGATTTGTTAGATGGTATTTGCAGAAAGCAAAACTGTTGCGCATCCATAGATTTGCACGCAAGGGTAAAAAATATTAGTTTCAATTTCATGGTTAAGATACGCAAATACATAAGATTAATGTTTACCTGAAAAAAAGGCAAATGCCAAACAAATAATTAATTTTCTTGACGTACATCTCATCCGGGACATGTGAAGACAAACAGCTAAATGAAGGTTATGTTCGGCTGCGGTATCCATGGAGATAGGAATTGTATCCCACACCTGACTGAAGCTCCGCCTCTTTTCAAGTCGTCCATTCTACTGCAGGTTAGGAAGAAACTTATGGGAGAGTTTGGCACAGAGAAAAATTCTGCCACCAGTTGCGTTGCTATCGCTAAGAGACCAGAAAAATACTACACTGTAGTAATATTACATTTAAATAGGTTTGAAAGTGACAGAAGTCGTTCAACTTAATTTTAAAGTGATAATAAATCAATTTCGCGTTTTAAATTACCAACTTTATGTAACTTAAAATTCAGGAAAGCCCTCTGATTGGTCAGTTTGCATCCATTGCCGATACCAGCGCTCAAGCGGCAGAAATTGTCCCTGCGCCAAACTTTGAACATTGATGTTTCCAACTTGTAGCAGAATCAAGGGGCCAACAATAGCAAGGTTACTGCGACACCACACGTCTGTGTGATGCGAGTAGAACAACCAAGACACCGAGAACTATACAATTACAATCACTTGCCATCAAGTAGAGTTACTGATGTCCTATTAGTAGGGATCTGAAAATTTCGCTGTTTATATTATGCACAAGCTAGGATGCAAACTGTGAGTTCGTGTCAAGTGCGTAGAGGCACGATTATCTCACGTATTGATTCTAGGTCAGGTTGAACGTCAATAACGTATACTTCACTTCTCCTTCTGTGATTAGACGAGAGCGGTTTTAACACACATCTGACGACTGCAAGCCAGTTATAGGCTAAATGAAGAAACAAGTCGTGGGGATATCACGTGCTACACATTTGTACTGTTATAAGCCAAAGGATATTCGGCTTCAGCCGGTACACGTATAGAACTGAGAAGTTTAGGCTGTTGCCAGATGAATACGCGAAATACCCGTGCCTCTACATATGCGTAATATGTCCTTGCATAGCCATCTTTAGTATAAGGCCGTGGCCTTAGAACTGGCAACCCTGCCAGGAAGGGTCATTTTAACACTTATTTCGTCTCACCTATGGCAATGGCTTCACCTGATTCGCCGGTATGTAAGGCAGAATAACGTATCAGGTACAGCCATTGCCTGTGGAGAGCTAAAATAAGTGTTAAAATGACTCTTTTTGGCAGGGTTGCCAGATCTAAGGCCGCGGCCTTCTACTAAAGATGGCTATGGACCTTTACGTATTTGGCAACGCATGGAAATTGCTGAGCCAATAATAAAAATATAACTACCTGCAGGTCTATATCACTGTGTCAGCGAGTTCATAACGAAAAATTACTGTGTGCTTGAGTTCACAGACAACATTGGAAGCTAGCTTATAAGTAGAGATGATGGTATATATCGCGAAAATATTTTGTGCCAACATATCCTTGAAAACACTGTAGTTAACTGCAACATACATGATTTGGTGATATATGTCTGACAAAACGTAGCTGTTTGCAGACCAATAACAGGCATCAAATATTGCAATATCGGGATTCTTATTGGCTCAGTCAGAAAGGGTAACGGCTCATAGTAGTAGCAGTTTTCCCGCGATATACCATCATCTCTACTTATAAGTCATTGAGCCTGCTGATTATTCTGGCCTCTAACTACGAGGAATTAAAACGAGTTGGTGAATAGTTATTTTCACCAAAATTAGTGACTCTAGAAAACACGCACTGTAAAAATACACGAGACTAGAGCATGTACAGTATTATAACGTCTAGCATACAAGTTAGCGAACTGGCGATATATTCTGGTCTCTACAAATTGTTTCTTGGATTGCCGAATTATTTATGGCAGTTACTATATGGAAGCAATATAAACAAATTATAAGGTAAACCAACCATATAATGTGACATACCGTAAATATCTGTACATATAGTTCACTAGATTACCAACAGAGAGCAGACATCTGTAGTTTCTTCAATACGTGACAAACGTTCCACATATAAGATCTCAATTAAAATGATTGACAAGTTTACGGTGCTGAAGTTGAAAGTAGAGGGACAGAGTTGAATTAACCACTTCTAGAGACGCAAACACGGATTTCAGTGAGGCAGCAGTTAAACGCCACGCTGTTAAACATCCCGCCAGTATTACGTTGTACATGAATTGGGTAAACATTTGAGGATGATCAAATTTGCAGATGAATATGCAAACATCAGGAAGTTACGGGAACCTACAAATATAATTAATTAAATGTGCTTCACTACGCCGAAGGGCTCTGGTTGTCCTAATCCCCTTTCCCACCCCGGGCCGTGTTGGCGCAGCGGCTAGAGCCCTCGTCTCCCACTAAGGCGATCCGGGTTCGTTTCCCGGCGGGGTCGGTCTCCCTGATTTTCGCACTTGGGAATCGTGCCAGACGATGCCGCTCGTCAGAGTGTTTCCTCGGGAATCACCCGTTTACTCCGCCCCTTCATTCCAGTGCTGCTCCACACTCACCTCATGTTATCCCTCACATGCCTCCCTACCTTCGCTTAAAATGCGTTTCAGCGAGTTACGGCTATTCTTTTTCTGGCGAAACTATTTAACGCTCATTAAATTTGCATTACGAAAATAACACACACTTCAAATTATATCGCTATAGTTTTAAAAATTGGACATGTTTATTAGAAACCTCATTTTCGGGCCCTTCAAAATGGCCAAATATGTATTTTCCAGACTTCCTTTACTAGAGAAACAACAACCGGATTCAAAAAACGCAATAAATTATAGAAACAAGCGTTAGACTTTGAATTATGCTACCCATAAATAGAATGGCGTAGTGACCGCTTGAAGTCCCATAGGAAAAAGAAAAATAGTGAAGCACTGTACGCCAACTAAGTGGGTTGCGCCGAGAGGCGATAATACATTAAATACGCCGGACAATGGTTCTCTGACCACTCCTGCCTCACATACAACCGCAGTCTATCTAGGGAGGTCCCTTAAGACCTAGATGTTAAGTACTGACCAAAATCTCTTTACTTCACTTTACCTTCCCATCCAGCCCACCTTGTGTTCGATCATAAAATCAGCCATTTGTTAATTACGTGTGTAGGACTTGGGTTTTGTATTGAACTTTTATTTAACATGTGTCATATGTAGTGCAAGTATTGACGCCTACATATTATTTCGTAAAAGTAATATCGGATAAAAATTATGAAGAACCTTTGCTGTAACTTCCTTGTACTAAATCACAGTCGGAATTTTTTGACTAGGAACCTCAAAACTATGTTTTCCCCCACTCGACGGTCTTGCTGTCAACAGCAAAGTTTCATTGCTGTAATTATACTTTTCTTAAATATCATTTTACCTGGAAAAACTTAAACTAACAAAAGTTCTACTCATTGCTTTACTCCAAAATTACAATACTTGCGTCGAAAACTTTCCAACCAATAGTTGGGACAGATAATATCATCTTTTTGATACATTTTTCAAAGTTTTAGCATGCGTAATTGACCTCTTCGTATTATAATTATCTTTAGTTCACAAAACAGCAGAGCATCACCATACTTAACAGAATATATTATTCACGAATGCTATTACTTTAACAGGAAAATTTAACTTACTGGCATTCGTGAATGTAAAAGAAGTAAACGAGCTCTTAAATATTCACTATAAAGTATCAACGTTTCCTGTTCTTTGACTTCTGTGATTAAAATGTCCGAAATTTTTCACCGACTGGCTGTTTTTTTATAGCACCTTACGTTGTCTGTTAATAGTATAGGAAACGCTACTTGAGTTATGAAACAGAATTTCGTATCAATAAAATATGTAACCTTTACAAACGACAATTAATCGTCTTGATTATTGTTGCTAGTGATCATCTAGTACACGATTTAAAAATCTTCCATTGCCTACAGATGAACTCTTAAGTAATTTTTTAAACTAAATGTTACTAAATGGATTACATATTTTCGACACTGTTCCGAAATATACGGTCCAGGTTTGGAACGCAAGGTAATTATTTGTCGAATATTAATGTATGTGTTTTACGTGTTACGTGGAATTATTTTCAAATTGCAAAACAATTTTCTCCCGTACACTAAATGGATCCAGAGAAACAGAATATAATTTGAACGTATTTCGCATAAAGAATATATTTGCACGTAAAGACGAATATTTAGTATTATAATACTATACTTCATAGTATATTTAGTGAACTCGATGGCCTAAACGAAACAATACATCTTGGGATTCAAGTTTAGTTCAAAGCAAGGGTTCCCTTACTTTATCATGGAACCATTTAGATGACTGTCGTTGCAGTAGTGACATACCACACTGAACCGACCTTGTCGGTTTGACCAACAAGTTTTACGTCGTCCGAGAATTTTGGACACTTCAAATTTCTAGCTACTAAAATATCGACTTTATTCTACATCAGTATATTCTCCGCAGCTAAGTTTTCAACATTTCACGTCAATAGAAACACTTACGTACCTTGTGTTCCAGCAATCCACTTGTATTAGTTCGGAACATTTTACAACGCAGTATGTAAACACGACGTTTCACCTCCATAGACACGATGTGAACAAAGCAGACACACAGGTGCAAAGAGTCCAACTAACTTTGCGCTGCACTAGCGCACTCAAGTGAACGGCGCTGTACATCAAGAAACTGTTCTTCGTGTTATTATAATTATTTTTCTTGTCAATATCTGAAATTTCTAAATTGCGATATTATGTAATTAATTTTCTACACACCGAGTTGTACAAAGTTTGTATTTAGTTTTCATTATGTATTTTCAGGCTTATTAGTGATAATTATTTTATTGTAATTTTTATGTGTTACTGTTGCTCTGCCATGTTGGGCGGACTATTTTCAGGGATTTAATAATCGCTCGCTGTTAGTATAAAGCTTCGTGGATTTCTCATATGTGCGTTCAGTCGGCTTCCAGTGAAATGTAAGTGTCAGACTTATTATTCGTTATTGTAAATGTGGAATGGGTTGTTATGCTGCAGGACTTGTAATTGATTAATTTTCGGCGCCTGTTTAGTTATTTGTTATTTTTTTCTTGAGTTGAAGTCCTGTAGCATAATGGCCCAAGTCCTAGTGTTTCGTTCGTGTTTTGCTGTTCGTGTTTTTTTCTCCTTTTTACTTAATAATTCAAGTTAACTTTCGCGTTCGGGTTTCTTCTGGTAACTTCTATATTTTCAGCTTTCAGAGAGAGAGAGAGAGAGAGAGAGGCAGACATTTAAATAGTTTAACTTTGTTCGTATTTGTTAATTAATAATTGCTGGCGTGTAATTTTCAAGGTTAGACCTTTGCAGAGAAAGTAAATTTATAGCAGATAATTATAATATTTGGATTGAGTAATTTTCATGCACTGTATGTGCCTGCTTTGAAACTGTGTTAGGGTGATAGGTATTGTATGCATACTACCGAGGTATGGGACTCGGTAGATTTTGCTGCTGTATATGTTTTGGGACGGTGTCCCCGTGGTGTATGTGTGTTTCGGGGCGTGTGTTCCCCTGAAGTTTACCACCTATAAGTATAGGGGTTTTTCAGACTTGTGGTCGTATTGTGTATTCGCAACTGAGGTATGGGACTCGGTTAGCATTGTTCTTTGTTATTGTTAAAGTTAGTTTCCTATAAGGATAGGGCTAGCACATGTGTAATATTTGTCTTTGTTTTTCGCTACACTCTTTGCAGTACTCTCATTTAGGCCTTCACGGAGTCATTTATTCAGATGGACAGATTAACTGATACTTCTGCACGCCTGTTTATAGTAATTCATGAAGTTAATGTTTAATGTTATGCCTGTACTTTCGTGTTTTTCTTTATATTTACACTTTTTGACTTGTGTTACTGATTATTTGAGTTTGTAAAATGGTTAATGGTTACGTTGATGTTTTGTTATTTGATTTTGAGTTTTGAATAAATCCCTGTTGGGATTGAACTCGATATTTCATCTTTAATTAAAGTTGTAGTTACAGTATACCTTTTCTTGATTGGAACGTTAATGTGATTATGATTGCTGCTATTGATGTTTGATTTGTATTACTTTACTGAGGTGTTAGAAGTTACGAGTTCGATTTACTTTTGAGTGAGGATTACTTTTGCCTTGGCGCCCTTGCAAAATCTATAGGGATTCGCCACTCTCCTTACCTTGTTCTTGTAATTTTGTTACCGTCACCAGTGGTTGAGGTGCTAGCCCCTAAGTAGGGGACGGTACAACACAATTGGATTTCATGCTATACTGCACATATATTTTCCATGTCTGCTACATGCTAAGGATCTTTCATGAGGGCTGAGGAAGCTGAGTGGTAAAGCGGTGACACGATATAGTGTAGGTCTACTGAAACATTCCTTGGACATACGCCATTGCAGACGAATGTTGCCGGGTTGCAGAAAGAAAACATAGTATACCACAATGTCAGATAAACAACAGCCAGTTAGTCTGCTGGAGATTCCCAATCTGTACTTGTTCCTGAAGACGGGAGCAGATATTAGTTCCTGGAACGTCACGTCTGTTGTCATTGACGGAAGCCTGCTCCTTTTTGTATGTTTTCTCTTTGTTGTGTCGTCTGTGTTCACATACATTCCTGTCCCTGCTCATGTGTTGTCGTACATTCCTGTCTCTGGTCATGTGTTCACATACATTCCTGTGCCTGGTCATGTGTTGTCGTACGTTCCTGTCTCTGGTCATGTGTTCACATACATTCCTGTGCCTGGTCATGTGTTGTCGTACATTCCTGTCTCTGGTCATGTCTTCACATACATTCCTGTGCCTGGCCATGTGTTGTCGTACGTTCCTGTCTCTGGTCATGTGTTCACATACATTCCTGTGCCTGGTCATATGTTGTCGTACGTTCCTGTCTCTGGTCATGTGTTGTCATACGTTCTTGTGCCTGGTCATGTGTTGTCGTACGTTCCTGTCTCTGGTCATGTCTTCACATACATTCCTGTGCCTGGTCATGTGTTCATATACGTTCCGGTCCCTGGTCATCTGTGTTGTCACCGCCGTCCATTTGTGGCGGCATTTTCCATGTGCCTTATTTTGTGTTTTTTTGTTCTTTTCTTTTTCTTGTATTCCGGAATTAATTGTGTTATTCCTCTATTTTTTATTTTTGTTTTCGTATCGTCTTTCAGTGTACGGATTTATTCATTCCCGGAATCGTCTGCATGCTGTACATTGTCATTGAAAACAACTAACACTGTCGTTTATTTTCCTCTGATTTTTGTTTAGTTGTGGGGAATTTCTGAAACACTGAAACACTCGCTGGCAATTGGTTTTGTCCAGAAATAAAGGTACATTTTGCTATACTAGCCCACTGTAGGAATCGTACAAACATCACAAAGTATGTGTGTTTTTCAGTCTACCTTTCCTTCGACAGAATCATCGGATGTCTTAAGGTAACTCAGCGTCTCGTAGTTATGTTACGCGTGCCGCAGATATGGTACGCGTACCGCAGCGTTTGGGCGCCTAGACTACAAGAATCTCTAGTGTGATGGCGCGAGCGAGCGAGCTATTGATTTTATAATGGAGTGTGCTCAAGATACGAGCGCTGTCGCCATATTGATTTATGGATCGCCGGCAGAAAAATGAAGTGTGCAAGGAGGCGGAATGGCAGGGGAGTGGGGGCAGATAAATATGTGTAGGAGAATAAAGAGAGAGAGAGTCTGCTCGGGTGTCGGGTGGGACAGGCCACTCTTAGAAAAGGAAATCTACGCAGAAAGAAAATAACATCGATATTGTTGTATTGCTTTTGAACCTTGAATCCTCCTGTGCTTTTAATATGCAGACAAAATTCAAGTGTGTGTTTAGCACATTGTAAAAATTGCAGATTGTACAGGGTAAACTGACCATATATCATGATATACACTGTAAAAAAACTTCCTAAAATGTTTGTGAAGTTATTATCCCAGACGGACGCAGTATGCGACAGTTACCATACTTCTGTCTTGTAAATATGCAAACTGTTACACTTGTTACAATACAAGTCTGGTAACTTCAGCACACATTTGACTGTTTTATAATTAGGTTTACAAGTGCTACCATGGATGTCTGAGAAACAATTCTACCGTACCTACTTTCTTAGCGCACCTATACGCACGTCTGGTAAATTTACAAACTATTTTTTAGAGTGTACCGTACTATCAGAACTGGCAAGCTTTGTCCTGCTAGTGTATATAAAACTAGATATTGGCGGAATCGTGAAATCTCTCTGTGCCCTATATGCCATAATTGGAAGCTAGGTATAAATGTTGATGCACTGCAGTGCCATCAAGTGGGAAATTGGCGAGCTAGAGTAAAACGGATAGCATAAAAACCTTCTCCATGAAAAATACATGTATTAGCAAAGTTGCATGGCTTCCGGTCAAACAGTGTTGGAGTTTATCGATATCATACATAGGCCTATATCATTTATACACAACAAAATATACATACCCCGTGATAAATAACATTTCAAACGTCACAGTGTTTTACAGTAAAGGGTTGATTGGCTTAAAGTAAAGTAATATTTCATGCAGGAAATAAGAAAGAAATTGTACCTAACATATATAAATTATCATCACTATTAGTACGTTTAACATTTTGTTTATCAGGGGAATCCAAACCTTAGCATCATCACAGAAATTTCAGTTGTAACGCACAACATGTACAGCAATTGAATGCATTATAAGCTGAATAGTCTGTGTGAAAATAGCCATCGCTCGCAATTGTGTTTCTCGACAAAAATTTAAAGTTGATGTTTGTAAACTTTTGCAGGAATCCTTCAAAGGCTACTTGTATAAATAAGTTTAAATTTATTGACAACAGCACTAGGTTTGTACTATAAACGACAGTCAAATGTTAAGAAAAAAACTTCAAAATCACTTTGGTTTTCACGCAATTCGACGTCAGTGACTTAGAGCAAGAGTGTCTCAATGATCTGATACGTAAATAACGACCGCAGAATCAGATAATATATTAGATTCACAAAATTCGTTAGATCATTTGCCACTACGAGACATCGTGTCACCGGTTACCGAACTGAAGTCAGTAGATCACCTGGATTAGTACAAAAAGATATGTTTAGAGATGTAGATTATGCATACTTTTCTCCGGAAGAACAATTTGTAACAATATTCCATAAGATAATTGGTTGGTATTTTAGTGGTTGTTCTGAGTAAACCAGACGTGTGCATAAGATGCTATTGCAAAATTACGCCGTCTATAAAATAATGAACTTGTGAGACATAAACAAGTATTACTTGCACTGATTGATAATGTGTGTGATATCTGCTTAGGGAGAACGTTCAAAGTACGTTTGACGTATGTATACCAATCTCTGGTTTTCCATTAATCTCTGAAGTTTATTTTCACGTTGCAAATTACGTCTGTCCGTTTTGGATATGCGAATCTTGGCTAGAAGGTTTTTATAGGTAAGCGCATGTACAATACATGTTTGTCAGCATACTCTATTTTGTATAAGTTTGGATGAATTTGACAGCAACTTATGGGCAATAATTTCCAGTATCTTGTGATTTTTTGCCCAATGTAAGACTTTTTTAGCTTTAAAATGAACTTGAGATGTCAGTTTCATAATTTTAACAGCTAAATTTGTCTTATGTAGTAACACAAATAACAAAATATTACAAAATTACTGGCCATAAGTTGCTGTCAAATTTATCCAAACTTATATGAAGTGGAGTATAATATTACGTAATTAAATTAGAGATATGCACTAATGAATGTCTCAGAGGCTTGTTGTTGGCAATAAGACTGCACGTCAGTTCAATGATTTGCACCTATAGAGATTAGAATGAGGCGTGATAAGCGAGCTGTATCATCCTTATCGATTCCGGACTACTAGGCCTCGAACGCACAAATTACTCCTCCCCCAGGCGGCCTACTTAATAGCATTGATCTACCAAACCTGCGCAGAGAAATGATTTCCTACAGATAACCGTACGCAAGTTTGTATATGGCGAAACAAAAATATATTTTATCCGACAGCAACTTATGTTGGCTGAACAATCTGTGAGAAGCGTAACAAATTGGTATTTATTACAAAATTCATGTTTAACTGGACTAAACCTTCCTGTTGAGGTAGCAAAATCAGCCAGGCAACCAAATATTTGGCTGATTCAACGTTTACACGGTTATTTCGCCATGTACGAACATATATACATTTTTCTCTGTGTGGAGACACCAGTTTCAAGGTTTAAAAGTATATAGTTTTCAATCGGAGAACTTTAAACAGAACTTTTTAAAGTAAAATGTGATCAATGTAAGTTTTATTTTTAAATATATTAATAGAAATGATTTTAATATTTACTTTTGTGAGGAAGACAATTTAAAAATGTCATTTAATATATTAATAATTTTTAAAAATATGTTATTAAGCTTCTCGTACTGCAGTACTTTTCTAGGAATTTCACAAATATTATCTTTCAAATTAATATTAAAATAAATCCAACTACAAGTAGTTAATTTGAACACTGATTCCCCATTTAAACTATGTTCAGGAGTTTGATAGTCAGATTTATCACTGAAGACATGGAAAAATCTTGGTTATTATTTTCGAAGAGACTAGACTCCGTTGACTTGCACACACGATCTGTGATATCATTGGCCATCGACCCTTAAGATATATAATTTACGTATTTGACTGCTTCAACTACTTGTGATTGGGCGAGTGAGATATTTTGGTCAGCGCTCAACATCGTGGCCTTCAGCACTGGTGAGGGGTGACATGAGGTGAGTATGGAGCAGCGCCGGAATGAAGGGGTGGGGGGAACGGGAGATCTCCGAGAAGTCCCCCCGGGGTGTGGGGGGGACGTGGTCAACGGCATCGTCCGGAACCCACATGCGAAAATCCGGGAATGACCCCGCTGGCAATTAAACCCGGAACGCCTTGGTGGGAGGCGAATGGTCTGACCACTCGGCCACCGCTCTCCTGGCTTGCAATTGGTCACTCTACAGCGTTCCCCGCTGCAAGCCACGACGTTATATGCTAATGAAAGACATCGATAGAGCATACAACAGCTTGCTTGTAGTCTAGTCTGCAGTCAGAAAATAACGGGAAATACACTGTAAAAAACTTCCTAAAACGTTTAGGAAGTAATTAACGTAAACATAATATGGGACAGTTACCTTGTAAGTATGCAAACTTTTACATATGTTACAATATAGTCCTGGTAACTTCAGCATACATTTGACTGATTTATAGGAGTGCTACTATGGATGTCTGGGAAACATTCTACCATACATACTATCTTAGCGTTCCTATACGCACGTGTGACAAATTTACAAATTATTTTTTAAAGTGTATGCTGGTCTCAAATGCACAGCTGCACTATTCCAAATAAATGTTCTTGCAATGGTTTTAAGAAAACACGTGTTCCATAAACACTGTGCACTACGCAGCAGAACACTTGTAATAAATGTATCCGTGGTTTTAAAATCCAACTTATGCTGCCACTCAAACATATATGGCGGGGGATTGAACACGTAAGGATATCAGAGATTCAATATCTCTACGTACGGAACATCTGCATGAGCGTGAGAAAAGATATATCTGTGTTTTACACCCGCTCATACATTCGCACTTCCCTAACTGAACGACCACATTTCCTGTGCGAACAGCTGAGACACAGATGACAAGAACCTACATGTAATCATAAACACGAAACGAGGCCGCAGTGCTTGCAACTACTAGGAATATAAAACTCTGTCACAAAAATCTTTTACTATCGTGTGCTTACGGCAATGCCTTGTACAGATTCGTATGTACTAAAAATATGAATCCCCTCTTGACGGTGTAGGTTCCAGTTGTTATAACAGCGACGATACATTAAAATTACTCTAAACGATGCACATTAATATTATGTGTAACTATGCTTTGGTGTTTCACAGCCCTTCCAACCAATTCAAATCGTTTTCTTGGAGGACAATTTTTTGGTATAAATTAAATTGTGAAAATTGTGATATCAAAGTCGTAAGTAACGAAGAATGAAACACTGTTAGAATAACAAACATGTCAGGCGTAAATGTTAAGAGTTTCAATCGACGTTAAATAAAGAATCAGTGACCGACACTATGGCCGGGTCTCAAAAAAGAGTGTGTTCACTCTCACTCCACACTCTCACTCTCGCCCACTCTGGTTCACTCTTCAATTAAATTGAGACTGCCACCCTCGGATGCACCCTCAAAGTACTGTAACCTAGCGTGGTAAAAGGAAAGCTAGGAAAATAAATGAGTGCAGAAAACTCACAGTAAATGCTTTCCACGTTTTCCAGTTCCACTTTTAGGTTATGGTTTGAATTTGAAGGAAAACAAAGATGTCTTCCCGCAGAGTGGGCGAGAGGGAGCATCGTCGCTCACTCTGGCTCACTCTCCCTTTCGCCCACTCTCCCTCGAATTTGGGACAC
>PNEQ01038681.1:0-33405 GCA_003012365.1 Medauroidea extradentata | reverse complement strand
AGGTGCGAGAGAGTGCTCTCTGTGCTATTTGAGACACAGCCTATGTAAATTAAAATATCAAATTACGAAATATTGGACAAAAATTATTTGAAGCCAGCGACTTTATATATGCAAGGCGATCTCAGTTTTTATATTACAGTTCATTATTTATGTTCTGTAAACTTTAAGAATAGTTTACTAATATTTTCGCAAACCTGGAACAGCACGTATAGTCCTGGTACTAAAATTAGTTGTATTTAAGGTTGCAGAAAAAAATTAAAGAAATACATTGAAACACACATGGCTTTAATGTACAAATCACAAGATCAATAATCGATTTAATCAAAAAAGTCTATTGAATCCTTCGTTTCTAAAACTATGCCAATGATTTCATTGTACACACAACAGTAAGTCTAAGAATAGATAGAGTCTATCAGTCTTGTGCATATTGAAAACCAATTCCATCCTTCGCTGGCTAGAACATTCTGAAGAAAAAAAACCTTCTCCTTTATCACAAGATATTGAATTTGAGCATAGGAATCTTTTATTCTTTCCTTTCGCTCAAATCTTGTAAGGCAAATGTCAATATCTCTTTCCTCATACTATTCAGGAACTCAGGAATATATAGCTGCTTGAATTTTCAGGCTGCTTCCAAACTGCGACGAGAAATGGCAGGATCTAATAACGACAGAGTAAGCACGGTTTTATGTTATCGCCAATTTTAGTTCACGGAAAAAACGGCGTCTTTTGCGATGAGCAGGGTAGACAAATGCAGCGATCAACAGTCAGTCTCCCACTGCAAATGAAATCGCATGGCAAATCACTCGCCAGAGTTGTCGGCGAATATTTGTCGTAGGAGCGACGCGAAGGGTTGCCTCGTGCCTTGAGGGAGAAAGAGCGAGGGAGAGGGAGATAGTCTGGCACGCGCGGGACAAGGACAGAGACAGCGGGCGTGTGACGTGTATTGATGGTGTGCGCCATCCTTGCCCCCAGGAGTGGGGGAGCGCGCACTTAATTGTGCAGGCGCGTGACATATTGCCCCCCGCCCTGGCGTCACATCACGCGCATGCATTAGCATGGAGGGCGGTGGGTCGCCAATAAAAATACCCCGAGTAACAAGCGAGGAACAATCAGAGGGCTCTGCGAGGGGGAGGAGGGGGTGCAGCACCCATCCCTAATTTCGGTGACGGGCCATCGCCGCCAGCTGGCACGACCGCCCTCATCAATCACGCACGCCACCGGGACAGGCGACAAGCCCGCGGAGCATGACGGCTCTGCGGGTTGCGGGACTTGGTTTCTCCAGGCGAACCTGCGGTAGTGCTAATCTACAAGATCTGGCTGTATATACACTGGCAGGTATGCGGTTGTGAGAAATCCAGACTTTTCTTGGCGCCAGTCTTGCAAGTACGACATTAATGTGAAACTTCCACTAACAGCTTTATTTTATTAAAATAATGGTTTAACTTATTTTTCGATTTATTTTTACATTTGGCCATCCTAGAGCGTAAAATATGACTAGCATGGAATATTAAATTAATATAAAATTAATGACTTTATTTTGTTAATTTATCTTGTGACGTATTTCGAAGTACTTTCTATGTGTTTCAGATTCTTACAGTGCTGCTAAAGTAATGATTCAACAAAATATTTTATTGTATTTTTTTTTTTTTGCTACTAGGAAATTTTGTATGAGATAATTAAATGCTAAACTACGAAAGAATTGTCGTTATACTTTCCTTGGTCAACCGACTTGCGGCATTAAAAATGTTCCTGGTTAATAACAACCCAAGTTTTCGCTCTATGCTCACTTATAGCAAGTATAAAAAAATTTGTTGGAGAAAAATTGTCGAGTAAAGGCGTGTATTGTTATTCATTTGGTTTTAATGAGTGTATCTTCTTCGATATTAAATATGAATCAATAAAACAAAAGATGTATCGCCCGTTATTCAAGCTCCGGACGAGTAATGGCGTGTATCTGTTTGGGAAGAATATTTTGTATTTATCTTAACATAAAAAAAAAGGTAATGTGAACTTATGTTAATAAATTGTCACATTTTAGTCAGCTTAAAAATTCGAATGCATTTAAGTTACATTCGCAAATAAGTCTCCAGAAATTATGCTGAACAATTTTGGTCATAACTACGTAAAATAAACGACATAGTTGGGTGTATTGCTAGGGTATACTGCGAAACCAACATGGCTGAATACTTATAACCAGGGAAATTAGTGCAAAATTAATTACGTTACTTTATGCAAGATATGAAAATAGAGATGTACTTTAAGCTTATATAACTGTTAAGAAAATAGTCATTTCCTTGAAAGTTTTCCGAATAGTACGATTGTCTCTTTACTTAGTTCTTAAAGTAGTACTTTTGCAAAACAGAAAGCTGTAGTCTGTGTTTCTAGTCCTTATAAAGTTAGTCATGAATCTAGTTGTCTGAAAACGTGACATTTACGGACCATAAAAACCCAGACACATTTACCTGATGAAAGCTATATTCTTTACCAATTACTTTATGTTTTTATTCCACGCGGAACTTAAAAAAAGATAGATACCTGCTTGCCTACACTGCTGTTGAACTGCGTTATAGTAGATTAGGAACAAACATTTATTTGCAAGACAGTTATACGAGTTTACAACGCACCAACCTATGAAAAGAAAATATATTTCAGAAAATGTTTAAGAAGTGATTTCGAAAAATCGCCCACATTGAAAATACTATTCCCGAACCCACAACATTGCTAAAAATGGCCTTTTCGCACAGCTATATTGCAAAATCAACTGTTCAGATCGATACAAAACAATTTAAGTGTTATATAATGTACTTTAGCTAGACTTTCCAGCAATGCAACAATCTCATTGTTCATGCAATCCGACGGAAACACTGCGGGCCAGTTTAGCTCCTGGCGCATAGAGGCGATGGAAAACTAACGCGTGTGCTAAAGTGGCTCTTACGACTTCTGAGCCTCTAACATGGAAAACAGATTCAGGCAGGCGGCATCCTTAAGGCTGCGTATCATGTTAGCGGAAATTTACGTACATTCCAAACCAGATCACGAAACTGTGCACTGCTGCTGAAGTGCCATATTAAATTATAATTAAGACCGAACGAAGCAATGGGGTGTGTTCATTCTTCCTTGCCAACCTTAAATAAATGCTAAATGTTAAAAGGGTGTTACACAGCTTTAGTAATTTATGAATGCTTGTCGCCTCACGCTATTACCTAGCATTGTACGTTAGACAGATATTACGAGAGGCCCATGGGAATATGGAACCCTTCTGTTGTCTGACAGGTCTGCAGTTAACGTAGGAAGGGTTTATGGGTTTGAGGAAGGGGCAATGAATTTGCTGGCTCAAACATATTGTTACATTATCACAGTGCATCATGTGATTGAATATAAATCGTGTATAGGGGAAAATTATTATTTCTATAAATTAACGGATACAATCGAAAATAATAGGTAACTTTGCTAGCTTCTATTTTTCCGACACGTCGATTACTTTATTTTCTGCACGTTGTCGTACTTGCTATTATTTAAATTTACATGTAGATAAGAATAGTAACGAAATTTTACGGGCAGGTATTCCTAAATGTATCTTTCCTTAATTGCATGCTGAAATCTCATAATTAAGCATATACATAACACGTGTACATTTGCTCTCGCATTGCCCTCTAAAACAGCTCGACATAATTATTTTCGTTGTCCCTTCAGTTAAAAACACTGGTATATCATTAAGAGCATAAAAGGGTAACTCCTGAGAAGTAGTTTAGAAGAATTTTTAATATGTCACAGAATGGCTGTGTATTACAGAGACATCTGTCTTTTTATTTACCTAGCTAGGCTAGTGGATAGGAGATTCTGCTTTAATAGCGTAAGAAATAAATTATTATGGTTCAACATGATATGTTATACACACATATAAAGAAATAATATATTATAGGAAAATGTCTAAGATTATATTTAAGTTGACAAAACCAAAATCCTACATCAGTAAAACCTTGCTTACTTATAATGAATGTGTTTATTTTCATTTGAATTTAAAACACCAGGGCCAATTCAAATAAATAAATATATATATATCACTTCCTGATATTTGAAAATAGTCGCACTACCGAAATCGCATTATTTCATGCCCACTTTCAAACATTTTCACACATCAACTAAATGTTTGAAATTTAAATTGTTATTGAAATTCTTGCAACACAAGTATTACCAAATGACGGTTTCAAACGAATAAAGTTTGGTTAACTATAAAGAATACAGTGAAATAGAAAATATTTACAAGTTAAAATAAGTTAGTCAAATAAATATCAATTCTACACGCCCAATTCAATAATTTAATTCTCAATTTGATTCATGTAGATGGGTTGAAGTATTCCGATTCAGCTTAAAGAAACTTTAAACATATGTTTTCCCGGAATTTATATTTTCAAGTTGAAATGTCAAATTGTTAAATAACTGCTTTTGCGCACTTATTTAACTTAAACTAATCTTACAGTACGAGCTCAATAAAAAACGACACAGCGAATATTGTCTGCTACACAATAACATCAGCTACTAATATTGTTAACTGAAATTTAGTTACAAATTACTAAATTAGGTTGAATATTACTGATTTAGTAATACTTTAGAAAGGAAGTGTATGTGTATATGTATATATATGAAATTTTTTGTCTCCAATCGGAGCACAACAACAACGAGAAATTTAAAGGAAGTGCGAAAATTGTTGAATTGTTTAGAATCAAAATAACTACATAATATTTTAAGGAATTGCATATAATGTGCAGCTAAATTCTGCACGTCCGGTTATTTAATTAACTTGTACACGGAAGAAAATATGTCTTGTTACGGTAAATCCAATTTCATAAATCATTAAAGTCAATAATACTGTGCAGACAAGTTTATCGTCTCAGATATCATAACCTTAAAGTATATACAGTTATAGGTTTGAAATTTTATTTCCTACTAAACTGTTAGTAGTACTGTACATGGATATGCAACTGATTTTAGACATTATTTTTGTGTGATAAATTGACCCTAGAAAATCTCAAAAATTTATACAGGTAGCTATACAAAGTGAGTCAGTACGGAAGGTGTTAATTTTTTGTGACTAAGAAGAAGTAATCGGAAATGGGTTTTCAGTTGTTCCGTAAAGTGAAGTTTAATGGTAGCAATGTTACCGTAAAGTCAACTATAAAATTTAATTTCTTTGCCATTCACTTATATGTCACGTGATATTAAGCATCTTGTGAATACTGACAAAGCAGTTTAAAATCAAGTAATTTTTAAGGTTTATAGTCCATTTTCAGGGCAGCATTACTTCCACTATATTTAATTCAAGGATATATTATAATAAAAATAAATTTTGACCTACTTCTTTTAGAAGCTATCACTACGCAAATTCAAGAAATTCAGTACTGAAATATCCTCCAGAAGTTTAAACCACTGGCAAAATTAATACTGTTGATTGCCAAAACTCTATACGAAAAAGTGTAAGCGGGTTTTTTTAAACGTTAACAAAAACATTACGTACAGTAATTTGCCAACTCAAGAGCGTGGAAGATACTATGAAATCTACTTTGACGATAAGGATGCGTATCGACGGAGCCTAGGTACATAAGCTTCTGCCTTATCTAACAGGCTTGGCGAAGAATCTTCGTAAGTTTTTGTCGGCTGCTCATCTGTAAATGTCTTCTCCCTCGGTTTCATTCCAGAGTGCCTGTCGACCTTCATTGATTAATAGCTTCTCGTGTCAAGCCGGATCTGGGGCTCGTCGCAAGACGACTTCTTTTCTCTTTGTTGGCTGCCCTGAGCTGTTTTCTCTTAGACCTAACTTATCTTGCGTCTTACACTTTTTAACGTCTTAAGTGATTGCCAACGACTCATTACACATCAGATTCTGTTAGCAAAGTAAAAGGAAGCTGCATATTCAACCATTTTACTGAACAATACTTTTTTTATTTAATTCCCATTGTAAAATTTAAAAAAAATCTGAATCTGTATTTTTATTATATGGACCTTCTTTAAACCCAAGAGCATATAATAAAAAAGTATGTTACAATCAACGTAATTGGCAATATCTCAAGGTGAAGTAAATTTTCATATTAGTTAAGATTTCACACATAAAATTTGTCTGGTTTCTTCCTCTTTAGAGAGTAATCGTTTACCTTCTAATTGTTAAGCAATTTAACTGAAACTGTGTAACGATCGGTACATATTATATTAAAATTCCTGGAAATATAATACTCTTAATTAATCGACATGTCTCGAATATCTCCAGATGAGGGAACCCATATTATGTTAGACAGCATTGTGAAAAATCTTGTTATTTTAATTATTTCGGCAAATACGTTTCTAACCCGTCACATTTGAACATAAACATCCGTTCACTTTACTCAGATGCAGACATCTGAGCATACTTTCTATGTAAAACACAAACGTTTGATATCCAAAGAAACACTTTTTGTAGATATGAAAAACAGCAAATCATCTTGCAGTAAATAACGGTTTTGTCCTATGTACACCGTAATTACGATAACTTACGTTGCCAATAAAACGGTTTAGGAGTAATGTTTGTGGGAAAGTTAGTTACAATTTTAATTCTTTCAAGTAGGCCTGTAAAAATTTAATTTTAAACACCTGCGACGACAGCAAAATTGTTCCAAACTAAAATGTTCTAAATAACAAAGTAGCAACACTATCTGATTTTTTTCCTTTGATGTAAAGAAAGATGTTGCAACCATAATGTAAACTGCGGCAAAGAAACCTATCCTTGCTATGTATGAATAAATATATTTTATTATAAAACACGTGTATTTGTTGCTATTATTATTAACAAGACGTTCTTAAAAGTGCACACTTCACAAGTAACAGCGTATATGTATTGTGAGGGCGTGCGCCCCTGGGTGTTAGGCAGTCAGGCGGGCGCCCCTGGATGTTAGGCAGTCTGGCGGGCGGGAGCAAAGGTAATCGTGTTAGCGCAGTTTCCGCCAGCCTGGACCACGCAGCAAGTGGCTGTTACCTCAGCTCTTTACCACGGCGTGTAACCGCTTTACCACACAGCTGCCTTGTCGTCCTCACCTCCAGGCATGTCTCCCCTTCCTCCTCTAGTCTTGTGTCTGTGAAGTCGTCCTGGTTATCATATATTGTGTGCAACTTCGTCTACACCTCAGAAACCATACGTGCTTTCTTAATTACTCGGGTTCTGTTTAACTTCCTTATTTTTAAATTCTGTACTGCGGCAAATCATAAATACACCAGGTAAATTGTTCAAAACTGTTTTTACTATGAAGCGTAATTTTATTAAGGTTAAAAACTTATATAGCCTTGAATAAATGGATTGCAATTAAATTTTTTGAAGTCGATAAGTAAACAAATTTGTAAACATTTTTATTTTTCTTTGTAAAATTTAGGCTGTTTAGTAAAATAAATTTTTTCAACAAATCTTTGTGGCCTTTTAAAAATGTATGTTCCCTGTTATAATTTAACAATTTGGAAAATGCAGTGTAAATTCGAACCCGTCACATTAACAGTGTTATTTTGTTATTTTCTTAAGTACGCTTTTGGAAATTTGTTTTAAATCCTTGTTTCACATTTGGTTTATGTATATTAACACGACTCCATACGGCATTTTTCATATTTTATGTAAGGGTTAAATAAACTCAAGCTACACTTTTTTTTGTGGCACGGTTGGTTTTCTGGATCGGCGATGTACATGGCGGGCATTGCTGTTAGATGTGACATTCCCTCGGGGTGCTCCGTGTTTCTGCTGGCCTTGTAATCCGCGCTTTCGATCTCGCGTCACCCTCACCTCGTTGTTAAGAGAGGTTCTTGCTTGACGCTCTAGTGGTAATGTATCACGTTACGAGTGTTCCATTTTGGAAGAAACTTCTAAACTTTTCCCCAATATACATACGTAAAAAAATTAACTTTGTGTGTATGTTTTTTTAATACAGCAGCCTATCACAGACATAACTTTTGAAGACTAAAATAGTTGTTGCACTCTAGTGTATCAAGACAAATACAAATATGATTCTTAAATTGGAAAAATAGTAGAAAACGTTTGTTTTTTGTGGCATTTTTTTACACAAATTTAAAGTATCAGTCTGCCTGGCTTGCAGAATAGAGGGATCAACTAAAAAAATAATTACTCTTTATAAGGCAACTATAAATTTATCTGTTTTAAAAGAAGCATATATAAAGTAGAAGTTTTAGAAGAATTATCATCACACAAAAATTATTTTAAATTTTTTACTACTCATAATTTAAAATTGTTTTCAAACTGTTTATAAAAACAATATATGATCGAATGCATAACTTCATTTCCTTTGAATTGCAATATTGCCTAACACACTTAGTGTCAACGCTTTATTTTCAAGCATAATTGTTTTTGACATACATTCATCATTGTAGCTTCCTAGCTGCGAGAAAGGAATTGGAAATTAATATGTAATTTTCTGACAAATGCTCATGTTTCATTTATATTTATTTTCCGTGTTTTGTACCGAGCTAGTTGTCACAGGATTATGTACTGAATTTCGCTGAATTTGATTTCCTGACCATCAGCTCTGGTGGTATTTTATTTTTTCTGGACTCACTACAGATAACTGCTGGGCCATCTCGAAATACAGACCATGGTTAATTATTCCTGTGCCTGATACTATGAGTCTCTAATCCCTCCTATAATTTGACCACGCTGTCGAAGAAGTGTTAAGCCCTGCGATTTACCTCTGTGGTACTTATAAATGCGCAAAACGTTTAATGTTTATGAGTGTTTTTTTGCGTGCTGAATGATTCCGTCATCTGTGTTTTTAATTTTCCTTTAATTGAGGTAAAAAAAAAACAGCCAAAACTGACATTTTCACTACAATTTTTAAGCGGGAAGATTTCTTAACAATATCCAAGTCGATCTTAAACTTCATATACAAACGCTGTGAGGTAGTTCCCTATCTGAAATGGGATAGAAAATATCATACGAACAATAATGTACCTACAATTAAAAATCTACATTTGAAATAGTTTTAACTCAAATTAATAAAACCTATAGGATATTAAAGTACAGTTCTGTTAACAATATTGTTACTTTACTTATGCCTTAAGCATTTGCACAATTGTAAATTAGTTACGTCCCTTAGATTAAGAAAATGGGCGTCGTATATTTTTATCTTAGCAATTTTTGTGTAATTCTTAGGTATTTTAATTCCTGTCGAGGAGGTAACACATACAATATTTTGTAATATTTTAGATAGGAAATCACATCACATCTGTATATAAGCACCTGACTGACGCGCGTCATTATTTTTTTCCATCGGTACAATAAAAAAAGAATAGGGTTTCTCTTGAAAGACACAAGACGCGATCATAAGGCTGATCAATTATGAAATCACAAACCCCATGAAATAATTTTTATCTATTTTTTACAACAAGTATACATAATTTAACTATTGTATGAAAATTGTAGAATTAATATTAAATAAAAAATTGTTAATATTAGTGGTACCTATGGACTGGCTGAGGTGTATATTAAAGTCATAGTAATTTCATGAAGAAACTTCTCTAAGTTTGGACAATTTGTCCACTTTCAATTAGAGTGTCGTGCCAAGATACTTTTTCTTCGAAATATATCACGAAATGTTATGCACATCTCGTATCGAATTCCCATGAAATTTCACGATCGTGTACTATTATCTTTAAAATTCGTTTTGAGGTACAGATTAACATAGCAAATCCCACAATTTTCAAACTTGTATTGCACAGTTAAACATTAAAAACCCTGTTTAATAATCTTGAATATTTCTTTAAAATATATGTTGTGTCTTTCTACGCCTTTATCATTCTAGTATTCAATTGCGTTTCAATAATATATGCTATGTTCTGAAAATATAAAAAACAGTTTTTGAGCACTTAACTGCTTAGGTAACCAATCTTGAAACCAAGAATCTTAAGTGAGTTACAAATGATCAATAAATTAAATGTCAATCAAATAAATTTATGATTACTCTTTAGAACGTAAAACTGCAATACTCTAGATTTCATGACAAACACTCCCACATTATAAACCTCGCCCGTATTTATATGTGAATATTAACACACAAATTGTACCAATTAAATTTACAGAAAAATAAATAAAGAACAATAAAAAATTGTTTATTATTATTGCTTAGGAAATTTCATATACGTTGCATTTTTTAACGAATTATCTTTAATATTGCTACATTGATAATTACAGTCGTTACATTAAATAGTAATTTTAATACCGTATCTGAAATATACACAGGCAGAGGCTTGAAGTAACAAATGTACTTTTAAAGTAAATGGCTCAAGATACTTCAAGGTAGTTTTATTGCAAACACGTGTACATTCTCGCCAAAATATACGAGAATTATCAACATTGAAGCATACGATAAACTACAACAAAATGTTTCAAATAAAGACTAGCAAGCTTGTTACTTGAGTCTATTTTGTTACGAAGTTTCCCGTACTGAGAACTTTCCAGCCTTTTACCAGTCTCTTTCAGCTTCAACATTACTCCCAAGTGACTTCATACGAAATATTCTGAAAGCTAACAAAGTCTTATGTAAAATGCATCATATTCGTGCCCCTGGCGAGTCATATACAGAGGTAAGGCTTTCGTAATCGCAGCTAACCGAGAGACGTACATACCCAGATGATTTTTAGGAGAAAAACTTGCACCCAAGAGGTCATACTTAAGAGGGCGAGGTAGATTAATAAGCGCTGAGTTCTATAATAGATATCTACACTTGTTGAAAGTCAATTTAGAAACGCTACAAAACAACAATCCTTGATATTTATACTAGCCAACTTTATGAGCAAAAATTTACCCAGAATGATGCATTTGTTAAGCTTGGTCTCTTGCGCCGTGATTAAATGTACGAGATTTCAGTGACAGAGAACGTTCATCACACTCTAAAAAAATAGTTTATAAATTTACCAGACGTGTGTATAGGAGCGCTAAGAAAGTAGGCATGGTAGAATAGTTTCCCAGACATCCATGGTAGCACTCCTACACTGAAAAAAAATTTGGTAGGGTCCATTTTAACAAAATATTTTGCAGTGCCTAATAAGTATTTTTTTAGTGTAACATATTTTTATAAAACAGTAAAATGCATACTAAAGTTACAAGACTTGTATTGTAACAAGTGTAAAAGTTTGCATATTTACAAGATGGAAGTATGGTAACTGTCCCATACTGTGTTTAGTTTAATTACTTCCTAAACATTTGAAGAAGTTTTTTTACAGTGCGCAGATAAACGTTACTAAAAAAAAAAAAAATTCTCAGGAAGTTGGCAAAACCTATTGTCTGGGATTGTTGTTTTTAAATTTTTACAAATTGACTTCGAGAAACCTACAATTCTAAACTGGTCTTTTTAGCGCTGAATTATATACCATACACTCTTAAGTTAATATTAGAAGTACTTTCGTGCACAGTTTTGTTGCGCCTGTTCAAGTTCGGTCATTCGTGGAATTCAACTGCACGTCTCAGTTTACAAGCAGCTCACAGAGACACCAATAACGAATTTTGCCCTCCTGTAAATAGGTCAGCCATGTTTTCACTTAACAAAATTCCTTGAAATACGTGAAGCTATTTGCTAAAGTTTTTTCACGAAGTACATGGTTTTGTTGACACAGGGTTCAATTGAAGAATCAACACTAAAGGAATTACTGATCAACAGAAGAATTATGTACAAAAATTCCTTTGAAATATGTAACCACATATAATTTTCTTATATATTAAGTTATATATTAAGTCTTCAGACAGAAATTTTGTAACAACTGTATTCGCTAGCGTTCTTCGTAATTTATTTAAACCGATTATGACTAAAAAGTTTGTAGACGTATCAATGTAAAATAACTGCCTCCGAATGGACATATTTACAGGTTACAAGTTGTGCTATTTGTAAAAATTATTTAAGTAATATTTCGGTAAAAGTGATTTTTGTAAATTAAAAATCAAGCTAAACAGGCAGAGGGCTTAAGAACTTAAAATTAGCTGACGGACTCTGTGTTCCTAATAAGTATAAAGCAATGTATTTAAGTTCAAAGAACTGTAATTTAAATTCATTAAAAACCTATTGTGAAATTAGCTCTTATTCATTAGCGGTGCTACAAATATACTCTTGGAAATCATGTTTCTTAAGAAATATTTTGTAAAAGTATAATTTGCTTCATCACACAGAAAATGCTTTTCCCTCCCCTCGGACCTTACTTATCATCGCCAAACGATATTTACATATCATTTCCCATATGAATAAAATAGATTCAACAGCCCGTGTTCACAAATTTAACGAAAATATTTTTTTTTTATGTTACATTAATCTGAATATGAATGAATGGTAGTAAAAAAAAGAACAACCCTAGAAAACAGTTCTTGACAGAACTGCAAGAAAACATTTTGCTATTATAAAGAGTTTCTGGATAATTATTTATGAATACGGAATATTTATAACTTCAATTCCGACGCAACGGTTTGCGGGAAGGAAACACATCGCTCGGACGAAATATTTACTCGAAAAACGGCAAAACTGGTTTCTGTGTCTGCTCTTTTTTATACTGACATGAAATTACTGCCGATTTTTATCAACGCCTCAAGCCTTCAATAATGTACCATGCCTTCTTAAGCACCTTGCCTAACTAGCATGCAGTTATTAGTTAACATAAATAGGAATGTTAAATTATTTTGCATTGGAACAGTTCCAAAGACAAGCATTTAACACAAAAAAATTACATTTCTTTAAAAAATGCTGACATGTGAGAAACTTTGTAAATTGACTACTTATTTTTATTTTCATCTTTTAATATGAAAAATGTAATTATAAAATTTATGTTTTACAAAACAATACATTTTGAGCAAAATTATTTGGTTCCTTTGAGTAGATACACTTGATTTTTGCGATAAGATTTTTGAACCACTTCGGTTCAATGCCTTATGTGCACATATGTAGCTCTGTATCGTGGCCAGTGATTGGATATATCTTATCATCTTGTGGTTCTACCCAGTAATTACAGACGTGTTGTGTCTCGCTAATTTTGTTCCGACTGGCACAGTCAAATAAGTGACGCTTTCACAAAAAGGCACGTTGCCAATAACTATGAAGCAGATTTAATTAAATAAGTAATTTCAATACATAATCTGTTGAAAAATCTACTTTCTATCTTCACCCCGTAGCTGCTAGCTTGAAATATATCTCAAGGCGGGAACCGTGAAAGGTTCCGCCCCAGCAATTGTCTCACGGTCGCCGATGGTTCGCCGTCTAGAGCAGGGATGTAGGGGTGTTATCTGGCTGGAGGGGAGGGTATGGGAGGACAGTGGAGGGGGTAATGGCCGCCATCAGGGCAGACTGCGGGCTGGAGGATCAAGAAGGGTTATGCAGTGAAGGTAATAGCGCTGCTTATTAGGGTTCCCCGCCTAATACCGCACCCGGCTATCAAAGGCAAGCATAGCTTACCCTACTTCACTGCTGCCAACCTTCCCATGAGACTGCACCGCCATTATAACTAGATTACTATTCTAACTGTTAACACAAGCGATGTTTTCAATATCGTCTTGTCCATGTTCTCTCCTGGCATGAATAACGCCAATCTTTTGTTAACAGAACCATGAGGGAATTCGGTTTTGTTGTCTGGTATCTACTCGGTTTTCGAATACTGTTTCAAATAACTCGTGAGCCACGATTTATTCGTCAGATATTACAGGGAAATGGATCATCAGATTAAACTAAACGTGATAACCATTAGAGTTAGAGACCATATCTTACGCAAAATCATTAAAATCCTTTGCGATAATCTTTTAACGATGCACGGCCATCTTTAATTTTCTGTATTTTCTATACTACACGCATTCTTAGTGGCTTGTAAATAAGTTCAACATGTCATGCTTTAAATAATAGTCTACTACACATAGTTACATTGATAGATAGTAACTTACTTCCATATTACTTGACATTTGTTGGAAGACAAGACAAAAGGCAATCTTAGTCTTTCAACAAATGTAAGTTAATATGGATTTTAGTTATTAGAGTATAGTAAGCTAACATTGAGAGCATAAAATGTGAAAATATCCAAACGCCTTCTGAAAACATCGTGGCGGTAAACATGTTAATCATTACAGAAGGTCATGCACCATTCCCACTAAAAAAACTATCATTACCTGTTATACGTTACGTGTGCAAAGTTCAGTCCTTAAACTGGAAAATAAAATAATTAAGTGTTCCAACCATCTGAATTTCTAAGTGTCATATAATATTAGGTTATTTGAAAAGTTCTCATCATGAAAAACCAAGTTAACAGGGCATCAATTTTATATGTTGATGGTTGTACTCGAAATTATTCACTTAAATTGCAAGACTATTTTCAATAAATAAATAGCATGACACCTATGAAATTCACGCTTTGAAATCAACCCACATAACACACCCGTGCATAAACTCTGTGATTCCAATAGTCACACGTGTTTTCCTACATGTGTGGCCTTTTTGCTAGTGTTTGGTCACTAGCGTGGAATTTTTAGTTACTGATCGAAAGCCCTTATTCGTAGCAAGCCTCTCAACTGTAGGTCAACGGGAGAAATCGTACATTTGTATGACAGATTGAAGTACAGGCTGGTGTACAAAGTTACGGGAAATTTCTAGTTCCCTGCAGATAGCACATTTACACTGGTAGCAGGAAACTAACTGGTGAACAGTCTTATATATCCACTGTAGTCGCCAGAATAAAATGTGCATTTAGCAAAATCGAAATTTTTATTTTTATTTCTTCCTTGCCTGCAGTCAGAGAAGTATGCGTGACATACATTTCGATACGACAGAACAAGCCAGTAGTAAATTACATTACTTAACAGTTCATTGGCTTGCAGGTTAGACTCAACTGTGTCACACATTATCTTACACCAGCTGTCTGTACATAGGCAGTGGACATCTAGCATCACCCCAGACAATGTAGGGCAGGATATTGCTCCTCACTTGTGTCCACGGGTCATGGCTTAGTTTTTTCTACGGGATGTATAGATAGAAACTATTTTACAATAATACCTATCGCGCCCAGAATGTAGATAATTTCGGATTCTAGATTGCCCCAAAATAAATTAACGAATTATTCACTTACAAATAATGTGAATAAATAAATTTTTGTTCTAAAGTGATTTGCATTCAACTTTCAACGACGCAATTAAATAATTTTGATGATAATGTACATTTAAATGTGTAACATATACATGAACGCATATAATTACTTTAATTATTTTATGCTACTGTGCTCAGCAGTTAATTGAATTAAAATAAGACTGTTTTGTTAAAAGTAATTCGTTCACGAAAGATCAACAGTACATATATAGTTTATAACCAAGTTGAAGAGAGCAACTTGTAAAAATGTTGATACGAAGGAAAACTAAAATCACTGAGATGGCAAGAGACACTAGGAACCATTACATATTTGTCTACCATTATTATTATTATTATTATGCGTACCCTCGAACAGCACAAGATCTTTGTAGAGGCACACGGGAAGAAGGGGATAAGAGTCGATCAAGGCTTGTTTAAAGAACCATCCCAGCATAAGCCTGTGGTTATTTCTGGAAACCCTGGAATACCAGAATCATGATGGCCGGAGCAGGGGATCAAACCCGGGTCTCCCGAATGCGGTGCTAGCGTTTTACCACCTCTCCACCTCACTCGGTTCAAACAGACATTTTCTGTTCGAGTGAAACATAAATGTCTGTTGTTGTAACGGAGTTTTTGTTGTGGTAAAAGAGATGTTTTAGCTGGAATTTAAGTCAGCTTGGTATCTCACGTAAACTGCGAGTACCGCGAACCTGTAACAAACTGCAACATATGAGTTCAAACAAAGTCTTTCACTCTAGCGACAAGCATACGAGCCTTTGACATCAGCTTTGAATCTTTGATATTTACTGTGTCTTTGTAACAGCACATTTATTTCATTGCCTTATTATTAAACACGCTCAGAGACACTTTGAGAGAGTTGAAATCACGCAAGTAAACAAAGACAGAACAGTGTGCTAACTTCTGAATGGTAAAACTGGCTAACTACACTAAGAGTTGACTAAGCTGCGTTCACACTGCAGACAGAACTACTTCACTTGTTCAGTTTTGTAGAGCGGTTTTCACGAGCTACGAACTAGTTCAGATCGCAGGCTCTTCTCGTTCAAAGTAAACTGGTTATCTAGTTTCGAACACCGTATCTTCGAAGCTCCTCTCGTATTGGCAGCTTGGAGTAACGATCTGTGTAACAAATATGGCTGCTTTTTTGTCCGACATTTTGAACTCATTAAATTAACTTTTAGGCGTAAAATAATTTTATCCACTTTACACACACACAGCAGCATTTCAGTTAGATGCAACACGATAGTTAAAAAGTCACGAATCATGTGTGTAGATGTGATAATAATTAAATATGGTACATTTCTGGTACCAAGTTTGTTGAGGTTAGAAAGTTCTCTGAGTTTATTCAGTCGTGCGAACCCTGCAAAGATGTTAAGCTTTAAACACGATCAAGCATGGTCGCCGAATGTATTTAACTGAACAGGTGTGAACTCTAGTTTGACCGTGGCCTACATTTAGGGTTTATATAAGGTAGTTATTGTTACCTCCCAGAGTTCAGGACTGGGTGTTGTGTTGTACGAGACAATGGCGAACCGCCGGCCGTAGTTTCATCTTCGCCAAGAAAGTCACAGACGACGTCGTTGTTTCCATTACCCGATGTGCTCCGTGGTTACAAACCTGTCTTCGCTCAGAACATATAATGTTGTGAATATCGTGCCACTGGACCTAACGTATCACATAACATTTACTAGCCAATATGAAATCACATCCTTGTACTAACTTCAGATACAAGTAATACTCAAGTGGCTTCCGTTTTTTGTAAAATACCACTTACCGTAAAGCGAGGTTACTTTGACCATTCACAATATTAGTTTTTGGGTTTCCTAGTAAATAATCAGATAATCTGAGCCAAGTGTTTAAAACAATTTATTTCATCCTTATAGTTAATGTTTGAAACTTTCGTCACTAAAATACATAAAAACCAAAAATTTGAGTGGTCAAAGTTACCCCACAAAGCTAAAGTAACCCCGGATTACGGTACTTTTTTAACTGGTTTACAAATAACTAAATCAAAAAGGTGATTATATTTTTCATTTAAATCGTTGTTGTTCAAGCCTTTATCATAACGGTAAAGTAAACTTTTTATTTAGGGCTTTCAGCTTGCTCTAAAACAAGAGCATCGTTTTTTAAAGCAAATATGAATCTTAAACGAAACAAAGATTTAGTAAACAAATTATTTCCTTAAAAATATTCCTTTGAGAAATGGTTTTGATGAAATCAACATTTTTCAACATTAACTAAAAACTACTTTTAAGGGCTACAGAGCTTGATGTTACCGGAAGTGTATAAACTGCAAATTAAGCAAACAATTTCATTGTGGTAAAGCTTTTTTTCTGTGGTTTAATGTTAAACAAAAATGTGTGTAACGGCAAACATCGTTTTGCTAGGTTGTAGTGTTTAGATGAACTTCGTTGCACGTAGGTTTATCATGTATCATGGGTAGCGTCTTACTTGAAACTAGTCCTACCCCGTCTCAATGTAGTAAGGTAAATGGACTTTACGTATCATCGACAGCGACGTCATTATAGACAGTGACACAACTTGCTACAATGACGGGAGCTGGGAGAGCAGTCGGACATGGCCTTTGTTATGGAATCATCCCAGCATTCTCCTGGATCCATTTAGGGAAACCATACACTCTAAATCTGAATTAGTGAATATTCGCTGATTCACGCTGATGGATGGAGCAGTTTAAACAATTTGAATAAGTGGAAATAGTCACTTTTTAATTAGTGAATATTCACTGATTTCCTTTCAGTGCCAACATCTCACAAGTGAATCAGTGAATATTCACTGTTTTTCCAGATGTTCTCAAAGAACAGTATTCACTTATTGAATCAGTGAAAAATTACTGTAAAATCTGTGGATAGTCATTAATTTACTTGTGGAATGTTGGCACACTCTATCGGAATAAGTGAATAGTCGCCAATATCACATTGATTTCTCACTGATTCAATTTGTTGAAACTGCTCCATCCGTCGGCTGAATCAACGATTACTCGATAATTTAGATTTAGAGTGTGATAAACCGAAATTATAATGGCCGGATCCGTGATCGGATCCGGGTCCTCCCTCACGTTACCGTAGTGACAACTCGCTCGGTCTACAATGAAGTGAGGAGGTTACGCCGCTAAAATAAGTCTTATGTATTCAGTTAAGTTGTAACTAAATCGAGAAAGCAATTCTCACACGCAGAGATAATGTTTGAATTCGCCACCAGGTGGGAAGTATAAAAAAAGCACGTGATCCTGGCAGGAATAGCGAACGAAGAATGCCGAAGGGAAGAAAATCGCCTATCACAGATGGCTGAGTAGTAAGGCCATTTCGGAGAGGGTTGAACATAATCGCATTAAGCGGGAGGGAGGGAAAGTGGCGATTAAGTCGGAGGAAGAAGCATGGGAAAGAAAGTGTGGTAAAGTTGATCGTTTAGTGCAGGATAAAGTCTTGTCTGCGAAGAGTTGGCTATTCGCGAGACAGGCAAGAAGTCGTTTCAAAGCACTTGTGCTTCTCATTTCAGAACTTTAATGTCACTGCGAAGGTTTACTACTCGGTGACAAAGGGGAAGGCAGCAATAATTATGCTGTTATAACATCACAAAGGATGCCGAAAAATGTGATAGTAAATACAGGTAAGGTCGTAGCTATCATGATACTAGATTAAAAAATACCTGTAGATATCGTACGACGGGTTTCTCGTACATTTGAAGACAGTTTACAATCGCAAACAGAATAAAGACGAAATAGAAATACAAGCATCGGCAATTTTCTGCTCGTTCGCAGCAGAGGCACAAGAATGAGGAAACGTTCCAAATAGACAACTTCATGTATTAAATTACAGCAGTATAATTATAAAAGTAGAAATGCAATAACGACATTCTTTTGTATCTGAAATTTTCTCTACTGGTGCAAACAAAGTTAGACGTGCTGTAAGTCGAATATTAAAATTTAAATAAATGTCAACATAAACTTATTACAAGGAAAAGTTATGTAACAAGACTAACCTACAAGTGACAATGAGACAAGTTTTACTGGATATCTTTATGCAATTGTTTTGATTTGAAATAAACATCGTGTTTTATAATATAATCTATCGCTACAATAAAATATATACGCAGTGTTATTATATAGGAAAATATAATGAACCTGGTACTTTATTATGCTAGGTTATGAAAATAAAACCTTTCATCGTCATTTCATGTGCAGTTTACTGTCTACCATGAACACAATAAGATACTTTCTTCATTTGTTTGCTACACTGAGGACAAGCATGTCGTGATGAAAAACTAACGGAAATAGTCTCGCTTTAATTATATCGTCACTTGTTTGTGGCAAAGACATTTCCAGAGCCTGCAAAACATTTTAACAGAGGTTTTTTACATCACTTAAAAATAATTGTCTTGGATGTTAGGAATCACCATTCCTCTAGTGAGTTTTTATATTTAAATATACTCCGTACAAAAAATGAAAACACATTTTACCCTGTGAATATCGTTAAAATATTTTCCATAATATTTGTAAAATAATATAACTGATCGAATGCATAGACTTGAACTAGATCGTATTTAAAATTTTGGCTACATAGGTTATTCCTAAAACGTTGATAGGCCTATTGCTGGGAAACAACTGCACAAAAATGTTGATAGATGGCATTATTGAACGCAAAATGTATTTATACTAAAAGTTCTGCAGTGATGTGTTGCTTTGTGTGACATTTCAGTGTGGGTAACCTTTGTCTACAAGAACAAAATCAGTGAATTTGTTACTGTTGTAATTTATTTCTAAATGGTCCTTATATACAAGTGAATGGTTACTACTGGTCGCAGTGACCAATATCTAGCTGCAACCGCGTTTGCGACACAGTGTACAGAACGTCTTCTTTTACTGATGTAATTTTTTAAAAATTAATTTGAAAATTTAACTGATGCGACTGGTTTCTAAAATGACAAACGAGTAAAGCTACTGATAATGTGCATAATTAAATCCATTACTTTATTTTAAGTGTTAAAATATCGACATTTTTTCCTGCGCGTGTATCATAAAGTGTACCAACGGCAATAATGTCGAATGGAAGGAACAACTTTCCTGATTCACATTGCCTCAGAAAATTAGTCTTTTATCTTTCAATATTTTTTTTTTAAGAAATGAAAAATAAATATATTTAATTTCAGTTACTAAAAATCTCAGTATTTCTGCTAGTGGGATTAAATTTCAGTGTACATTATTTACAAAAGACTTAATTTAGAAACAACTGATGTGCAATTGCGTCAAATCGAATATTCCGTGTAACATACCAGCGAATGTTTTATTGCCTGAAATAGCTATTCCTGCATTCCACTGATTAAATAGCAACGAGATGCTAATTAACTTAAGTTACACTGGTTTTTACGTCAGAGATAAAAACACGTTTTCATGTCAAAGGGAAGTTTTCACATCTACCAGCAGACTTCCAGCATGAAACAGTTTTTTTCTTTTCGTTTTGTTTGAGCATGCACACGGTAATATTACAGAAACCTGGTAAAGTAGGTTTGTTTCACGTTGACAAATCCACTCGTATACGACTTGCCCACATTAATCTTGGTTACCTTTGTGCAGGACGGAATGTAGTAGGTATCAAGAGGAACATTTCTATTTTACTCCTTAAATTATTACGAAACATTTCCCTTAAATAATTTAATAAACATGTGATTAGATTGTTCTGTACATAAAGAATAATGTTTGTACCAATAAAAAAGAGTATTTTAATTAATTATGAGTTTCACCTTCATACTGTATTTTGAGTTGTGCAAATGTTCTATGAGTAATAAAATATTTTGACTGGGTAGCTTCAAATATGCATTTCAAATTATTTGCTGTTATAATATTACTTTATTATAATAAATAATTACTAAGCATAGCCTGCATCATGGTCAAGTTTGTTATTAGGGAATGAACAAATTCGAGACTTGATATGGTGATTGTAGTATTAATTAAAGTTTCTTTTGCGGGAATTTTCGAGTGAGCTAATTATGAATAGCCAATCAAACATATTTTTACACTTCTGCAAAAATATTTGCATACTGATACGTCCAACAAGGTCCTGGCATATTAAGACAGCGGTGAGAAAGAGAGGTTCGAATCGAATTAAAAATATTTTGTAAAACGTGTGTTTTCTTTGTGCAGGCCTAAGTAAACCATAACTCAGTTTACCCTCGTAAAATCCCAAGAAATTTTATGTGAATATGATATAATCATATCTGGTTCGCGTTCATTTTATTAAGGGTTTATCCCTTTACTCATGTGCGATAGCTACTTCTGTCCTGTTAAGCGCGTTATAAGGGGAAGTGAGGACGAAACTGACGTACCACTGTACCACTTTTATAACATACAATTCGCTGAAATAGTACGCAGTGATTCCATTGTGCCGCTGAGACACCTCAAGGAAGTTCCGGTGGTATAAAATCATAAATTTATATTTTCATTAATTAGTTATAGTTTTGTAGACGGTACTTTTGTAAGTATGAATTTCGCTTACGAAACTATTTTAGCTCGCGTTTTTTTCTCATAGTGATGCGTCAAATTTAAATTTTGCATTTAATGGTGCCATGCAAGCAGTGAAAACAAATTTACTTACGCAAATGAAATAGTTCACAGTGGTAAGTAACATATTATTTATAAATCCACGATGTTATATTTAAAATCTTTAAAAAAAAATTATCACAAGTATACAGGAACAAAGCTGCAAATTCAGCAATTTTTAAAATACAAAAGTTATTGTCTGTGAATTGGTCTAATATTAGGTAGTGTAGCCCATGGCATATTATTTCACTGTAAATTATTGCGTTCAAGTATTTTAACTGGTTTACACTATTTGCATGACAGCGTAACATGAAAATTTTGACTTTGACGCACCGTTGTGATAAAACTATACCAGCTAGAATTGTTTGAAAAAAGGAATCTGTACCCACAAGTTGCTTCTACAAAACTAATACAATTTTGTTAAAATATAAAGCTTTGATATTTAAGGCACTTAAACGCACTTAAGACATCAGTAGCCACAAATAATTGTATTTTTTTTCTCGCTTTTTTTTTAAATATCTACGATTACATAGCAAAATCTATTTAACTTATGCTACAGCATAGGCATACTGATTTAGTTGATAACGTATATTTACGCCGCATTCAGTGGAGAAAATTATAAAACTAAAAAGAACTGTTGCTTTGATAGCGGCCTAGTTATACGTCAAGGCGATAACGTCTATAGTGTAGCGCAAGGTATATGTTATTTGCTATATAATCGCAGCTTTACCTTTTCTATCTCAGAATTATAGAAAAAAAACGCAAAATA
This sequence comes from Medauroidea extradentata, assembly GCA_003012365.1. Lineage (NCBI taxonomy): Eukaryota > Metazoa > Arthropoda > Insecta > Phasmatodea > Phasmatidae > Medauroidea > Medauroidea extradentata. The sequence goes on along the minus strand of PNEQ01038681.1, from coordinate 10,967 downwards.
TTACTATCCAATAACTTTTGGAGAGTATATCCGACCAGTACGTGTTGGCAACGTTATTTTAACGCTAAAAATTTGGTAGCAAATTCATTGGCAAATGGGCATTTCCGGAACAACCTAGATTCAAAATTGAAATGTGTCCTCTTTTAAGGCCATGCTCTCTCGTTACTAATTTTTTGCGATAATTACTTTTTTAAGCTTAAACGACAGCGGGTATCGGAAATCTGTTTTGGTAGTTTTGTTTAAATGGTTTTAGTCGCGACAGCTATTTTTTTTCAATACAATAAATTATACGATTTCGACTAAAAAGTCAGTTGACCAGAATTTCCTTAATTCCATAATTAGCTATAACCATAGTATTTGCAGCCTTGAAAATTCTGTCAACATAGAGAAGACGATTAAATAAAACTGCCAAACATATTTTCTATATCTGTTCTCGTTAGGCGTAACTAATTACTATCGCTTAAGTAAAAATAAGAGAGCATCGCTTTAAAATGTATTATCTTTTAGTAGAGCATTGTTTGAGATTATAGTATATCGCGAAACAATTTTTGTGCCAACATTCCCTCGGAGTGAAGACATTTTGGTCAGCGCTTAACATCGAGGTCTTTAACGCTGGTGGGGGTGACACGATGTGAGTATGGAGCAGCGCCGGAATGAAGGGGCGGGGGAAACGGGAGATCCCCCGAGAAAACCCGCCGACCAACGGTATCGTCCGGCACGATTCCCACATGCGAACCGACCCTGCCGAGAATCGAGCCAGGATCGTCTTGGTGGGAGGAACATTTTCTTGTAAATACTGTAGTTAATTGTGACATTTATATTTGGGTGATGATGACCGTCTGAAACAACGTAGCTTTCTGCAGACCAATAATAGGCACCCAATAATATAATAGCGGGATTCTTGTTGGCTCAGTCAAATAGGGCAACAGCTCCAAGTACAAGCGAAAGCCAGTAATAATGTAATAAGCTGAACGTGCGTTGAAACCCAGCAAATGGTCAAGTTTCCCCGGGATATACCATTACGTCTAAATATTGCATTTTAAATGTGCAGGTACAATATTTTGCAACGGACAGCTACTTTTAATTATCTGCAGCAAAGCTTAAGGGCGCGGTTCATCTCAGTTTTCAACGTTTATATTTATTTTTATATTGGTATCAGATATTTATTTTTTATTTTAAACATAAATTGTAACTAAATCTTCCTCTTAGGAAATTTTTGTACCTCTCATAGTTCTTGTGTAATGAGTCGTAAACGTTAAAATTTGCACCTTACGGTTTTATGTACGCCACTAAAACCGACTGACACAGCAAACCAAAAAAAAAGCACAGAGTATTACAATCTTGTAGGCTATGATTTGACATATATAAAACCAAAAATAAATATATTATTGTATTTAAAAGAAATGGAAATGTTTTAATTTTAATTTGAAATTCAGCATTGTTTAACAAAAATATTAAATTTTTTTATTTTATACATGTCAAATCATAGCATACAACAATGTTAGACACTGTGAAATTTTTCAGTTTGTTATGTCAGTTTGTTTTAGTGGCGCACTTAAAACCGAAAAATGCAAATTTTGACGTTTTCGACTCATTACGCAAAAACTATCACAAACACAAAAATTTTCTAAAGGAAAGATTTAGTCACGATTTATGTTTAAAATGAGAAAATTAATATCTGGCACAAATATAAAAATAAATAAAACCGTTCAAAACTGAGGTGAACCACGCCCTTAACGCCCGTGAAGGCGTGTCTCGACCGATGTCTTCCCAGCTGGAACTGAGACAAAAACTATAAATGTTGACTGATTACACTGAGATGAAACAATATTCATTCTATATAAGCTGAAGACGTGTTGATATTCTCACAAGGTTAACTCGCACGATCGTTCATTTATTACGTTGAAAGTTAACGCATGTTATCAGCGTACGCACGCAGCTAAACTTATGATAGTCTGTGTGTAGCGTGGACCAAAGTTGAAATATAATCATAGCCGCTAATGCAGTCCAAGTTTAACAAGGTCGGTTTAAGGCATTTGTCTACCTAGCTTACAGTTAAGCATGTATGTAAATATATAACAGATGTTTGTACGTTGGTAACATATGCGTTCGTGTAACGTTCATCCTACTGCGATGAAACAAACTTTGGTGGTTGCTAGGCGTGCGTCAGCGAAGACTTCTGACAAAAATCTGCCTGTGTGTGAAAGTAAGGGTAGAAACTAAACACGGCAGAGGTTGGAACGGGGAACCTAAATAAATAAATAAATCATTTCCCCTTTTCAAATTGTTTTGAAAGTGATCATCTTCAAAAATTAATTGTTCCAAAATTTTTATCAGAAAATGTATTTCTTGTAACCAGTATTATTACTATAACTGTTATGAAATTCGGCAAACCAACAAGTTTATTTTCATAAAAAACAGTATCAACTGTTATTTTTCTCAGTTTTTTTATTAGTTTCTAAAAGATTTTTGAAAATAGTAATGTATATATTTTTTCGAATCACTTAAGATAGTTTGGAGTACTTATACTGACCTTTTCACGACTCAAATTTACATTAAATTGGAAACCACGAGACGAAGTCGCAGGCAATAGCAAGCTGGTAATAAATGTTACGGTAAATTAATTGTACATGGACTTATTTTAAAATTAAACAAATCTATGTACTTTTTTTAAAAGAGACGTCACAATACAAATTATTTCGACGTGTGTGTATAGGCTATATATATTGTATATATATATATATATATATACAGTGAAACATTTTTTTGAATTGTTATTAACACGAAGTAGGGCAATTGTATGACTTATCATATGACAGCATTCTTGCATTAATTTTGCGTAGAATACTAGGAGCGCACGAAAATTTTTTTCTGGTGAGAGAGGGGAGGGACTACACAAAATCAGTTAATTAAAAAAATCAAAGTAACCTAAATGTCAATCTGAACACACGTAAAATCCCGCTTTACACGGAAATACATTACAATTTGAAAATCCCATTATATTGTAGCCTACTTTATCTAGCTTCAAATTTTGCAACAATTATGATTAGTAGTTGATAGTTTCGGAATATATCACCAACACTAAACTCTCTTGCGTACACCCCAGTTAAAAAATACGTTTGGTTTGAAATTATATTTTTAATTTGTTCATGTAGAAGTGATTCATTCAAAAATTTATTTTCCACTAAAACAACGTATCCAGGTATGTAGAACGGTAAAGGGAGTTAAGAGCGTTGAACCCGTAAAACTTAATTTTTTTATACTTGTGCAAAACACTGTTCAACTTTTGCACATCAGATAACACGTAATTTTCTCAAATAAAAATAATTAGGCCCAATAGTTTTGCATAATCACTCATAAAAGTCACAAAATCGCCATTGCGGTGTAGCCAAAATAAAAAAAAGAAATTAACAAATAAATTTAAAATATCAGTAACTGATAGTTAGTGTATCAATGCATTTTTGACATTAGTTTTGAAAATTTCAGTAGTTGCCAAAAGTCAAAGTTATGCAAAAATTTACTCATTTTCATAATTTTTTTAAAAATACAAAAATGTATCGCTTTGTATTCACGAAAGTGTCTTGAATTAGCTCACATCATTAAGAATTAATACGAATTATCTTTTTTTCTGGAAATTATTTATTTTTTATTATTTTTGCTTCACCGCAACTGCCATTTTGCGACTTTGATACGTGATTATGCTATAAATATGGGACCTAATTTTTTTTATTTGGGGAAATGACATGTTATCTTATGTGTAAAAGTTGAACAGTGTTTGGCACAAACATAAAATTTTGAATTTTTACGAGTCCAACGTCCTTAAAGACCATCCGGAGCGAGACTCAAGTTCTACACAGAGAACGGCAGATGACAGGAGTGTGCAGGGAAGCCTGGTACCGCTGTGTGTTTGCTCAGCACCGCCTACAAAACTGAGAGCAGAAGTCCCTCGAGTCCATAGCAAACATCTCCAGCATCCCTGGTCCAGCTGTATCCTCCGTGTCCGGATTACCGCCGCCAAAACCCTCTGTTTCAGCTGCGCTCGTGGTAGACACTCTGTAGAAAGGTTTGGTGATTTTCCTACACATTAAATGGAAGTAATTATCATAATCGTGGTATGGGAATTTTCCGGTACAAAATTGTATAATTCCCATTCAAAGTTGGCATTTCCCCTACACATGACCCTTTTTCGTATTATTTAATGGGACGCTTACGATAATTACATGGGAAATTTCTTCGCTATATGCAAGTTCTCAGAACTCCTATACGCATATGCGGTACAGGTCCAAACAATTTATTACGGTGCATATTCCCACTAATTGGATGTATGTGTGTTGGTGTATGTGTGTATGTGAAACGGCCGTATGATAAGCACACCATGCGAGTCCTGGGTTAAATTGGACAGGAAAATATTTGAGGTAAAATGTTGTCCTGCTGTAATTCTTACACGCACGTTGTGGCAACACTGCACGGAGGAAGTTCCTTCACGTGATCCACGACCGAGTATTATTTTATGTACGTTACGTCAAGTAAACATAGAATCGTGTCTCGACTGCTCGGGATTTAAACTCGAGCCCATAATATGTTGGCCAGAACAATGTTAGCAACATATCTATGGGGTACAAGAGGGGACTTGCCGTGCTGTGTTGCCACGTTTTGCCAGTAACATTGTCATCTCCAATTCAGTAGCCCAGCATTCGCGTGGCGTGCTTGTTGAGCGACCGTTTCTTGACACTGCTATCTTAAGGCAGAGGGTTACAATTAACACTGTTTTTTTTTTGCGAATGTTATTTTTGCAAACCTTTTCAGTCACAATATTGGATTATTTAATTTTTTACTTTTATTAAATTCTTAGAAGAAAATTGTTGAATTTGTTACAATGCCGCGAATTCTGTTTACCTTCTGCTACAATACAATCATGACAAATTATTTCGGATATTTATTTAGTTCATTAAATGCAATTTTTAAGTTGGAAACATACCAATATATATTATTTTGTTCAGAGTGACAGTATTTTTTTAAAATATACTGTACACTGAAGGTTTTATGAAATATGCTACCTTTCAGAATTAAAAATAAATGTTTGTTAACAGGAACCCCGTAGTCTTAACACTCAAATCGTTTACTTCGAAGCGTAAAAAATATTTTATTATACTTGCCTTGAGATAATAAACACTGTACTTCAGTTAAAGAAAATCTTAAAGCGGTTATGTTTCGTGTAAATGCTGTCAACACGGCCACTTTTTTTTTTCCGAAATATGTAAACAAGTGATAAGTTTCTCATACTAAGTACTCGTATACAACTTTGACGATTGGTCACCAATATTTGTGCCAAAACTTATTTAACTTGACCATATGAATCATAGTTATGTTACTGTAACATTTAACGACTGTGATTTGAGAAAAGCACCTGAACGTCTGGCAGTTCAAATAGTCCAATAACTGAACGAATTCGAGTCTTCCTGTTCTGCAATGCAACTTATTACAGTGCCAATCATGAAATTCTTTCATTGCAAAAGTAAAAGTTATAAACTAATTTGTGAATGGAAATGTCAAAAGAATTTTCCTAACCTCTTTACGTATTACTCGGAATGTATTAGTTCACGTATGATAGTTTTCAAAACAGTAAAGTCGGGGTTAGTACTGCAAAATGCCGGAAACTGGCTCCAGTACAGAAAATAATCTCTCAAGAATAATTATTAAGAGTGCGTGGTATATAATTCAGCGATAAAAGCATCAGTTTAAAATTGTAGGTTTCTCGAAGCCAACTTATCAACTTTCTGAGCAAAAAATTTTCTCGTGTAACGTATATCTAAGGATCAATATCTGTGGCCGAAATCTCGTACATTGAATTGCGGCGCAAGAGATCACGCTTAACAAATGCATAAATCTGAGTAATTGTTTGTTCATAAAGTTGACAATTATAATTAGCGAGGATTGTTGTTTTGAAGATTTTCTATATTGACTTTCAAAAGTGTAGATCTCAATTGTATAACTCTGCGCTTATTTATCCACTACGCCTTTTTAAGAGCCCATGCCACTTATCATCCTGAGATTTTCATAATTTCTTCCTGATTCAAAAACTAACTAGTTTTATTTGAAAATAGTTCAATAGGGACTTAAATTACTTTCGCTGTCATTATGAACATTGCATTCGAAATATTACAGCTTTCTTATGGAATAATTAAGCTAATTCAAAATTTCGGATTGTAATTATATGTCATCGTGTACTTAAAAGTCAACAACTTCTAGTACCAGTTTAGTCCAATAATACAAACCTAGTCGTAAGATGTAACGTTTCTATTAAGAAAAATTGCTAGTAATTCGTGACTCCCTTCATTTACTATACGAACGCGAAGAATTTTAACAAAATATGTGACGCAAGGGCAACTGATTTTTGAAAAATAATTTTTGCCCTAGCTAATGTCATTGTCTTATGCAACACATCTGCAGCTCTGCTTCCAAATTATTGGCAGCGTATCTTTGTCCAGACACATCGCTCATTTGACTGCACCTATCAGAACATTGTTACTGAGACACCAGATGTCTGTGATTTGTGGACAGAACCTCGAGACGCTGAGAGTTAACAACTTTCCACATCTTACCATGAAACACACTGCAGATGTTCACGTAAGGCATTTAATCAGGAAGGAATGAAAATGTTTTAACCAAAAATCATTGGCCATAATAAAGATAAATTACTTCTGTTATAGGTCGTTCAGAATAAAGTGTGCACTAAAGATACAACCTTTTAAAAAAATCACCTGCCCTTACTGCACATAATTCATCATCATGAAAAGTTAACCTTACAACTTGTATAGTTGGCAGCGATTTGCTGAATGTAGTTCCGTGTATTTTCCTGTTTACATGCAACAATACTGATATAAAACCAACTAAAATTGACACATTTGCACTTTATATAATTTACAAACTTTTTGTCTTACTATATAGGTTCCTACCGACTGCACAATTTATCTTACGAGCGTAAACATTATGTGACGTGTTCATAGGGGTTAGACATGTCCAGTTGTTAGCCGTTACGCGCGGAAATATTAGAATTGGCTGAAAAAAAATATAAATTTATCAAGGTTTTTGTGAGTGCTCACTTAATCCAGAATAGCCTATAACAATAATTTTAAAATTCATTTTTTTTTCAAAATGTTGTCTTCTAATAGGGCCAGTGAATATTATCTTTATACTGATTACAAATTCAAACTCTGTTGCTACAAGCTAAGAAGCCGGACTGCTCAACAGTTGCGTGTATATTTGAAAAATAAATAAAGGCCGTTTATTGTTCAGGAACAAGACGGAAGTTTTGAAATAACGTCTCGTTTCTGTGTTGAGTTAGATTTTGTAAAAATTTGAAACATGTTACTCTTAATACAAACATTTTTTAGTGTTTGTACACTTAAAATTTAATGGCTAATTTGAAGATACAAATTCTTCAAATTATTACATAAACCTAGAATATTCTATAAAATTTGTGCTCCAATGTGTGTGTGTGTATGCATATGTATGTATATATCGACAGAAAGCTTTTTCGACATTTCAGTACAATAATGTTAAAAGTATTATATATACTACCATGCTAGAAATGAATAAAAAATTGCATAATATGACTGATTTGCAAATATTTGTTCAATGTAATTTGCATTTCAAGTATAAGTTGTAGTAAAAATTACTCAAGGACCTGAAGAGATTAAGCACACGTGTACCGTTCTTTAAAAACTACCTCCAGGCAGACTTTGCTTGGACACGTAGAGTTGTTTTCGAATTACCTTCTAATCTGGCGAATTTTGCTCTGTGACGTGGATAGATGGATCCTCTAAGCGCTGACCGAAATCTCTCTCCTTACCACCCCTTTCGTGACGAAGAAATTTTTTCTAAACAGTTCGCTTTGATCGCGTCCACGACTCTCCACGGAATCTCTCTCTCTCTCGCGAGTTTCGCAGTGAGATCTCCACCACTTTAGTGTTTGTTTTTTCATTGCTGGCAACCGCACCAGGCTTAATGGTTCTAGATGTCTCCAGGAACTCGGTAGCCGGGGAAGCCGTATTCGGAGTCTTAACGCTCCGCTTCCGACAAGTCGCAAGTCAGAATACGTTAATTTCCAAACGAGCGATTGCCGCGCGCTGGTTCCCACGCCGTTGCCATGGCAACCACCCTCCTCCCACACCCTCCTACCTTCGCCATCCAACACACCCACCCACGCAGCACAGCTTGCCAGATGCGTCCGTGGAAAGTTCCAACACAGAGGTCTTATCTCAGGTGCTAGGCTGCTAAGCCGCGTCAGCGAGAAACCGTGTATTTCCATTTCCCGCAGCGGGAAATATGCCCTCATCTTCACAAACCCTCTGCCAGGGCCCTTAGCAACGCATTCCTGCTCAGATTTACACGGTACCCCTTCCCGTCATCTCCGACGACGTAAAAATTGCTGACAAATCATTCTGGTACCCATCGCCTATAACGACTTCAAACCAAGTGCCCTAAATCGGGGTTACTCTGTGACAGCCTGTAGTTTATTTTATGGCAATTTAATAAAAAAAACATATTTTAAATAACTGGTTTAAAATGTTGTAACACTAAATAATAATTACTAATTTCTTACTTAAATAACAATTTGAATGTCACAAAGTCTTTCCTGCTGTCACAAAGCAGTTACAGTATGTTATATTCGTAGAATTCATACTTCACATCGCGTAAAAAAATTCTCACATAGTAAATGTTCTACAAAAAAAAATGATGCCCCTCTTTCACGTTTCCCCATACTTTTATCTGAAATTTATCAAGAATTCATAAGCTCACGACAGATAAAGCTAACCATTCTATGACTGTTTCCAAAGTACAATGTCCTGAAAGTCGAAATATGCCGAAAATAGGAGCATAAATTTCAGTGCCTTTAATTAATTTCTCCTAATAAATCTTACTTCAAGGTATCGGTTTTCGCACACAAAACACATTAAAATGGTTCAAAAATACGTTACAACAGGTGAGTAAAGTCAAGAGTTTTAATTTACCCAAGCACCCGAAACAAAATTTCGTTAACAGTTTCAGGTGAAGATGAAATTTATTTTAATACTTTACTCTTGGTATAGTGCACATATTGTTGCAAACGTCTGGTGTCGAAGTAACCATGTTCTGATTGGTACATTAAAATAAGCGACAGCTATGCACAAGGACTCGCTGCCAATAACCAGAAAGCTGAGGTGCAGAAACAAAGTGGTGCAAAATCTTTTCGCGTAAACTACCCGTCTCTGTACGTAACGTGAAGGAGTTACTTGGCTAACTTAACTACACACAGTTCACTGCATACTCCATTCTTAAGACATTTCGACGTTTAAGTCGCAGTACACAGTGTTTTAAAGTTTCAGTACACCTAACAATTGGTTATACTTATGCTTAGCAATATTAAAAATAGGCAAAATGGGTTGGAAGGTTGAGACAAAATTTTGATACGAATAAGTCCACGTCACAATATGACTTGATGTACTATTCATTCACTGAACATCGTAAATGAGCAAACATTAGATGCTTCACTACGAAGTTTATACCGGTAAAGTTCATCAAATGTTTCGTACAAATTTTCAGAATAAATTATACTAAATGAATTTCTCAATAAATTAAATGAAAGTTCAAATATAGGAGCGTCTTACAAATGGATTCCCACCATGTCTTGAGGGTCACACCAAAAACTAAATATTGAGAAAATTTACAACATTTAGCCTCTTCTTAAAATGACCACCAATTTTACTCCTAGTTTTGGCCTAAGCACCATTCCTGTGGTGTCCTACAATTACATTGGCGGCAGATACGATCCCTGGCCCTCGATTGGATCTGCCGAACGCCCTTCCATTACGGGAGTCAATGGAGCAAAAAGGAATTACCGTCGCTTGCGGTAACTTCAGAGGCCCCGTACAGGCCTAGAGGTGTCAAACATCCATCTGCTTGGAGAAAGGGAATTAATATCCACATAACTGTACCAAAATCAACTGATGTCAGTATTAATTTCACATGAACAAATATATTTGCAGAATACACATATAATAAGTGAGATATTTGATATTCATAACATACATATTAATTAACTAAAATTAGTTTATTAGTATCTTGGATTGTGACTAAAATTGCAATGTTAAAACACATTAGTTACATTATAAGTGTCAATTGAAAAATGTTACTGTCTTGAAGTGTCTATGGTACAATAATGTTAATAAAACGTAGGCCTATACATACTGTAATACTATTACAGATTATCAGTTATATGACATATTCGTGACAGTGGCTGTAACAGAAATCGCTGTGTCGTTGCTTGCTCAGGTTCACACAATATCTAGAGGGCACGGTCTATGAAGGTAGAGGTCTTGACACTGAAGAATAGAATGTGACTCCCTTCTTGTCGCCGAGCGCTAGTAGTAATTTGGTGGAAGATTTGTCTTGTCTTTTATTTGGCTTAGCATAAAATGTGAAGTTGTTATCGGAAATGCGTGTATTATATAGAAGAAGAAAATTAAAACGCAATTTTGTATTGGAACACATTTTTTTCCAACCATTTAATTTAGTTTTCCAATATTTTGCATGTAGACACACGTTGCAACGATTCTAAAATTTTGTAGGACAGGAATTAATAGATTTTGTTCGAATATGTCTACGAATACAAAAGTACATATTATGTTTTTTTTTCAGACGACATATATAAACAGTTCCACAGATGCCAATGCATTTATGGACACGGATCATACATATCTACTATATCAGCTTATCATATTAACATAATTGTTTATAAATAATTGCGAAAATTGTAACACCGCCAGATGTAATCAAGACAAATCTTCCACTAAATAACTACTAGCGCTCGGCGACAAAAAAGGTGCCACTTTCTCTTGCTGGAGAGCATACGCAGTGTCAAGACTTCTTCCTCATAGACCGTGCTAGAGGGGTAAACAGAAAACATAACCTCTATTTAAAATAAA